>VXBT01006576.1:761392-957140 GCA_013400235.1 Oriolus oriolus
CCCGCCGCGCCGGGCGCCGCTGCCATAGCGATGCGGGAGCGGGCAGCGGCCGGGACGGGCGGCGGCGGCGAGCTCCGGCTCTCCCCAGGTAAGGGCGCTGCTCTGGGGCCGCTTCCCTGTGAAGCTGTTGCAGGCTCCGTGCTGCGAGCTGGGTTTTTAATCTCATCTCGCTGTGTTTGCTCTCCCGCCTCTCTCCGCGCCCCTTCTGCCCGCTCAGGTGCAGTTTCTCTCCCAGAGCCGCTTTCCGTGGGAACTTCCCTGCCGAGGACAGCGTCTTGTGCTCGTTTATCATTCGATGTTTTCTTTCCAGCGTGGGAAGTTGCGAGCGGTCCCAGGGCGCAAGGGCCGACCGAGGGCTGGGTGCCCGGTGGGCTTTTGTCCGGCCCGGGTGCGGTGGCGGCGGGGCTCGGCCCGGCTCTGCCCTGCACTGCCCTGCTGCCCGGCAGACTCCGCCGCGACCCCGTCAATAGCGGGGATTAAAAACTGCGACGAGGGATGTTTCAGGCGTCTCACTGAAGCGCAAGCAAATCCTTTTATCCGCGGAGGGACAGAGGCTCGCAAAACTTTCAAAGTGTGCTCAGGAGGGAGCAGCCTTAAAGCCAGCGGGCACGGGCTCCGCAGCTGCCGCGTTTCACATGGAGGGGGGGACTGGCTGTGCGGGACCCGCCGGTGCCCCCGCGATGCAACTCCCGGCAGGCTCCTGTGCCTCCCGCCCCCCGTCCCCGCTGCGCTCCGAGCCCCCGCGGCCCTTGCGATGGGAAGGAGACAAAGAAGGGTCCGGTGCTGCCGCTTTCTCCAAAGCACAGCTGTACGCTTTCTCTCCTTGTTTCGGGGCGAGGGGGAAATTCCCCCGCCGCCCCCGTGACTCCGCCGACAGTGGCAAATTTTCGAAGATCCCACTGCCCCTTGCTGAAAGAACTGTGCCATGAGCTTTGTTTTTAAGGTGGAGCCGGCTTCAGACTGGGCATCCTAGTGGTTTTCGGAGCATTCTTTACCCTGGTGGGGCGAACGCCTGCCTGCCTGCCTGGCAAAGACCCCTGGCCGGGGCAGGGGACAGACCCCGCACAGCTTTCCCAGACACTGGAGTGTGGTTTGGCCTGCTGGATCTCCCAGGCTCAGCTGAGGCGGGGATCCCTTACAGCAGGTCCCAAACGCTCCAGTCACTTTGAGATTTGAGTTTTCATCTTGCTGTCACCACAGCATAGGGTGGCTTCTGGGTATACTGCTTTTAATTCTTGTGTTCTTCCATAGGGAAAAAGACTTTGCTGTGCACTTGATGTAATTTTTTAGGATTTTATGTGCCAGGGGACAGACAAGTCAGTCAAATGTCACACAGCCTTCCAACAGAAGGAAGTGTAGGAAAAATTATGCCTGTTTTCCTCTTCTTTGCCTCCTATTTGAGAATTAGGTGTCACTTGATGGATGTGTTTTAGATGAAAACTTCCCACGTGTCTTGGGGCCCAGTGCTGAGCACCTGAGGAGGAAGACTGGATTGTTGTTGTTGGGAATTTCTTTCTCTTAAGTGTGTATGAGGATTGTATTTACCATTGTGAGGTAGGTATGCTAGTCATACTGAATTTATTAGCTGATTAGCATTAGAGAAACAAGTACATATTGAAATTATTCTGGTCTCTTAAATTGCCAATGAATGCAATTATACTTTGATGGAGTTACGAATGCCTTCTCTGCGCCCCTGCAACGCACCTTAGTTTGCCATAGATGAACTTCTTCATTTTGTGTGTGTCTTTATTTCCTGTAATGTAGCTCAAACTTCTTTTAGTTGAGGACTTCATCAGAAAATTTCTTAACGGTGGCATTTGTTTTCCTGATGCAGGCAGCGCCGCCTGAGGAGCTCAGCTCATCCAGTCGATGTGAAGGCAAGGCAAACCAAGCTGCAGCAGATGAAGGGGAGGCAGCGAGGTCAGCTGGCAGAGACAGCAGTGTTGCTTTGAGTTACCCCAGCCTCCGCCTCCATGCCTACAGCATCGAGAGCATGACAACATTTCCAAATGGCTGTGGAAATGGCACCACCGTTACTTGCATAGTTATGGATAATAAAGAGCCCCCAAACCAGACTACCTGTGCCAGTCATAACGGGGGACACAGCACCAGCAACAGTCATGAGGAGGAATTTCAAGAGGATAAACTCAGCCCTTCCAAAATCATGCGCTTTTTCACCACCCCTCGGAAACGGGCTAATTCCAGCTCTGACAGGCCTCGTTCTCTGGTTTTGATGGGCAACTCATCCACGTGGAATGCTTTCTCTTCTATCAGAAAGATGGGATCTTTCAAGAAGTTGAAATCTTCAGTTCAGCAAGGAATTCAAACAAGGGAATCCTCAGACATCTTAAATGAGGACAGCATAGGCAAACATGGTTCAAACGGGGCAGTGGTGCAAGTTCAGACCAACAGATATTCCTATTCAGGGCCTCTGCATGATTTCCAGAATGTGGTGGATGGTTTAGCTTCTGACTGCTCTGATGCAGAGGAGAGCGATGAGTCTTTCCTGAGGAACACTCATCGCTCGCGCAGCATCAGGCGGGCTTACGGTGCTGGCCGCATAAACTTGCTAGACACAGATAAAGTTCAGAGTCGCCACAGCTGTGTTAGGCCAACATCACCTGTCATCGCAGAGCCAAAGATCTGTGAAATTTTGGTGAAAGACTCTGAAAACAACAGGATCATTTATCGGAGAAGCAAAAGTTCAGATAATTTGAACTTTCTGAAGAAAAGCTCATTCAAACGGAAGTCCACCTCAAACCTTGCTGATCTGAAGGTTGCAAATGAAAAACAGATACCAGCAAGGACTGTGAGCGTTGCTTCTGCTGACTCAGACAAAAGTGGTGGAAACCCTGAGAGGAGATCCAAGCGATGGAAGAGCCCTATTAGAGCAAAGGATTTTGACCGAGTTTTGAAACTTGTAAGCAATGTTACAGATGTTGCATGGAAGAAAGATGGCCCCAAGAGCACGGCTCCTTCTCCCAGCGAGCTGTCCCAGAGAACAAGGTCAAACAGCAGGCTGCATGATGACTACTCCCGCAGAGTTTCCAGCTGCACGGATCATGACAGGAAGAGATGCACCTCCTCAGTATCCAGTCCAGACTCTTCCTTGCCGGGAACACCTTGCTTGCAAAGCCCTGTGACTGCTCAGAATCAAGAGGCTGAAATGAATGTATCTGTTGCTGAAGATAAAAGCCTCAGGACGTCATCAGGTATCCCAGACTCTGACAGCTTTTCTCCCACGCTGAACGACATTAGTCCATTTCCCAATGAAGTCTTTTATTCGGACTCTGATGAACCAAAAGCTACCCAGCAGTGTACAGATGAAGCCGAAAACCTTCATGTTCCGGTCATGCCAACTACTCCAAAGCCTCAAAGTCCAACTGTTAAATGCAGTATGAACTTCCGGTGTCCAAACCATCACAGCACGTTGTCGCTGAGCTCATCAGAGAGCGAGGAGAGACCTGAGGTACCGGGGCTGAGGCTGGGCAGGAATCCTGTTTGCTTCCAGGACTCGGTGCAAACTGTGTACTATGATGATGGAAATGAAGACAGTGGCATAAGCAGCCACTCTCAGCTGAGCCTCAATTTAGCCTCTAGTACTGAAGAGAAAAAGGAAGAGGTAAGAAAGAAAGCAAAATCCTTCAGAAGCTATGTATATAATCTATCAGATTTTGTCTTTATTAATGCAAAACAATGCAAAGTAATGGCTGCTGCAGCTTGTTATTGCTAAAATATGCTGACAGCAATTATTTCCTTTAATATATTCTCTTTGGATGCTAATGTCAAATTATTTTTTCTTTGCACATTAATATCAAAGGAAGTTTTGGCAGCAAAGCTATTCATGTACGTTTTCAAGGGCAGCTCATTGCACCCTGCAGATACACCAGCTTGTCATGTGGCCTTGTCAGATTTTACCAGCCTAAGCAGGATCTGGCTGTGTTTCCTTCACAACTGAAAGGTCTTTTTTAAAGAGTCCGTGTATGCTGAATTACTGTTGACTTGCTGTAAAACACTTTGCCTTTGGAAACCTTGCAGAACACGGTAATATTTGTAGAGCAGTGTGGTGTGAAAGACACAGTACAGAGGTTTAAGGATTCAATTGTATCCAATGTTTTCCCTGTGCAGTGATGACCATGCTGAGAGTACACTGCTTGCTTATTCTTTTGCTTGCCAGCTTCAGACAGCAGTACTTCAGACGCTGGGCTGAGTGTGTTGCTGCTGTTGTTTTGGTGAAGATACTGTTGTTTTCACTGCACCTAATGCAGTGATTTCATGCTCTCAGTGAATGAGTAGATAGATATATTTGCAGCACCTCTAAGGTAAATTCATGTGATAACACTGTGCCCCTACCTAAAATATTATGTGAGTTGGCACCAGAGAAGTTGCAATGATTTGGCAGTGTTGGTGAAGAGCTGTCAGACATACCCTGCCCCAGTCTGAAGCAGTGAGGCTTAGCTGAGCCCCAGTGATGTGCAGTAATGGGGTTTTGAGATACTTGGGCTAAGGTAGCTGTGAAAGGTTTGCTACTTGTTGGAAAAAATACACTAGCGCAAAAATCCATCTGGTTTTGTATAAATATGCAAGTCTTTTTTACAAAATAAAGCTGACATATCTTTTAAGCCACCTCAGTTTGACTAAAGTATCTTAGACCTTAGGTATGAGATAGGCAATGCTGCAGCTGCACAAGCTTCAGCCTTTCATGCTGTAAAGTTTTAAAATGTCCATGAAGCTGTCCTACTTTTAAAAGCTTGGCACAGCTTTTGCAAACTAACTGTAAATGGTTACAGAGCTTATCAGTGTTGTCCTTCTGCTGGAGAGAAGCAAGTTTGTTTAGTGTTGCGTTTGCAGCAATGGTAAGATTGAAAAAATAAACTCAGTGTGTATAAATGTCTGAGCTCGGACGTTATTCCTCTTCTGGAGCCCTAGAACTGCTCCAGCCATCCGTATTTTCCAAAACTCTCACTTACATGCAAGGAGATGCTTTGACACTGCCAGAAGAGGCAAGAGCCCTAGTGTGGATGGATGCCAGTTGTATTTCTCAGGAATAAAATGGGAGGTAGAATTAATGCTACTCATCTACCATCTAGTGGTGATCTGCCATCATGACCTAGAAGAAATTCATCAGGTCCTTCCCTTTGGCTCCCGACAAACCAGTACAGTTTTTACATGAATGTGTGTACATTGGGTGGATAAAAGTAACTGCACTTTTTAGTTTTAACACCACGTTCTGTTATTATCTAACATGCAATTTAAGCTTTCTCTTTATATTACAACATATTTTAGGGTAATTGTGAGTGTCTTTTAGTGCTTGCTTCAGTTGTCTAAAATACAGAGTGTGCACTGGTGGCAGTTCTGGGTTTGTGTAGTGGGCAGGCAGAGAGTATGGGATGGATCCCTACAAAAGATGGAGGAAGTGGTGGCCAGGGAGCAGGCCCCTTGGCTGTAAGCCCTCACTCTGCTGTGAGCACTGCCTGGAGCCCCTGTGCCTGGTAAAAACAGCTGTGGCCACTCACATGGCGGAGCTGCATCCAGACAGACCTCTCTTCTGATCGAAAAAAACAAAGTTTTTGGAGGCGGTAGCTGTGGGTTGGAAGCAGGAGCTGTGCAGGACAGGGTTTGCTTTTATCTTACTATGCAAGGGATATAAAGTCTGTCGTTTGTTTTTTCCATGCCTGCTTCTCATCTCATACACAACCCTAAAGCTGTGGCACTCAGAGTGACGGCAAAACAGGTAGAGTTGTATGTTTTCCTCCTACCATTTCTTTGGAGGGTTTCACTTCCTCCTTTACAGCATGCTTCCCTCAGCATGGAGCTAGCTTGGCACCAAATATACTTATGCCAGGTTATTTTTTAATTGGAATTTATTCAGCCTGTAGGCACTTCTATGAATGCCACATACTCACATAGTGAGGTCACTGGGGTTTGAACTTTTGACTACAGTTCGTTTTTACCTTACACCTCCGCCTTACAGATCTGTACCTGCCCAGCAAGTTGTTCCTGTGATGGCTGAGTGCTTGGTTTGCTCTCAACAATCATTTGAGCCATGGACATCACACATTTTCAAGATTTTGTCTGAATCTTAAATACACTGTGTTGATGGACAGCTCTGCACCGTTTCCATGTTTTATGGATCTGCCTTTCTGTGCAGATTTCATGTATAAGCCAGTATGTATTTCAGTACAGCCACTAAAGCTTGGAGACATATTTTGGTACAAAGCTTAGAAGGTGCTAACCAGTCAGGCTCAAATAGGTTCTCTTTTCAGGACTGGCTGCCATAGCTGGAAGCAGATGTAGTTTATTCCCTTATGCACTCATATAGTAGATGAGTCAGCAAATGAAATCTGTGGAATTTGGACCACCTCTGTATTTTCCCAAATATGGAAGCTAAATATTTCTACTTTGTGTTTCCCCACCACTGATTTTGCAGTAAAGCTGACTTTGCAGTGAAGCTGATTTTGCAGTATTCATGCAAGGACATCTATTCATTCATCAAAATCGATGTTTTGGGAGGTTTTTTTCTTACATGCTTGAGTCTTGAGATCCTGCCACTTCTGTTACTTCGTTGGTTTCACCAAAATGGAAGATTTGGACTGGAGCGGGGGAGATTTCTTGGTTTTTGGTCCTGATAGACGTTGCTTCCCAGGGAAGAGGTAATTAAGTGCAGCCTGGATCTGTGCCTGAGCACTTCTGAAGCTACAGAGCTGTGAGTCACCAAAGCTCACCTGTGACATCCCATGCTGTGCCACTGTCTGCTTCATGCCACTGTCATTTATAGTCAATATGTTGCTTTTAAATAGCGTGAAGAGATGATTAAGTACAAGTTTGTACTTGTTTGGAGTGTTTCACATAGTCTGTGCTTTCATGAAGAAAGAGCCCCATGTCACTGGAATAATGAAAACTTAGTCTGCTTCAGACTGGCATGTGTCAGCCACTAAGGCTGCCTGAACAAAACACTGTTCTGAATTTGTTACAAGAAAGTAAAAATCAAGTTATTTGACATTTCACCTAGTCTTTCACAAACTCTTGGAGCATGTGGTATTTAGGTTGCCTTGCTGGCATCTGGCTTCACAGTACACCAGACTTTTTATTACTTGAATACCTTATCTGCATGACCATAAGTGAATGATAAATTACAGCAAAGAGGTAACTCTACTATAATTATGGTTGAGTCACAGTTTATTTGCAGACAATATTTTACATGTTCCAAGACCTGTCTGTCGACTCATTTATGTTCATGCCATACAAAAGTCACTGGTCCCCTCTAGTCCACATCATAAAGTCTCCAGTGCTGCTGGCAGAGTTGAGTTGCTTTGTGCTGTACAGGTCTCTGGGCTCTGAATATTGAGCACATGGTATAACTTGGAGGACAGCTTATGAGGTTGGAGAAGAGCTGTATGGGTGGTAATACAGAGGACTCACATATATCCTCACTGTTTATCCTCACTATTTCTAGCTTCAAAAAGTGTCCTCACAGTGAAGGACCAAAGAGTGGTAGCTGGGTGTGGTCATGCCACAAGGAGCAAGCAGCAGCCAGGATCTGAGGGTGATCATCTGTAGTACCTGCTTCAAGTTCCTGAGTGCTGTGGGGCTGGGCATGAGCACAGCTGCTGGGAGCTAGCTGCTTTCAGCCCTCTGAACTCTTCCTCTTGGATTTATTCACCTCTGGTTCATCCACGTGCAATTTAGAGTGTGGCTTAATCAACCTAATGTGTATAGCTGTGAACATGATAAACTGTGAAGGATAATTCGGTAAAGTAGTGGGGGAAATTTCTTAAACTAGGTTTACTCCTCAGGGGCTTGTAATTTGGAGTGAGGGCTGCATTCACACAATGTCCCCACCGTCACTCAGTGAGTGACTTCCAGAAGCACTTGCCCAGAGCTAGACCAGAAACCACTGTACATTGCTACAAACCCAAACTGCAGAATCCATCGCTGCAGTAATGCAGCAGGGAGCCCTCAAAGGACAGGAATATCTTCCTATTACGGCAAAAACTCTTTCAACTCTGAGCAGCAGAACTGTCATCCATTCGGTGCAGCCCACAATCCTTTGTTGCTGTATCCGCTACTAGGAAGAAGAAAAACAAGGCAGTCATGACGGTAATCTGAATTCTGGATTGGGTTGAATTTTAGACCAAGTAACTCTGCAGTTCTTAATAAAATTGGCCATTCCTGAAAGCTGTGGGATAATCCAGGAATTACTGTAATCCCTGCAGAAATGTTTTGGATGGTGACAGAGAGAGCTCAGATGGACTTCACTGCAGTTAGCCTGGGGCAAGCTGCACCCTTTCTTTATTGCATTTGTGCACCTCTGCCTTTCCAGAGCGTCTCATATTTGACTCCAGCATAGCCATCCAGTGGCACCTCAGTAATACCCAGGTGTTGCTCACCCTGGGATCAGGAGTAATAAATAGCACCCCAGAAAGTGGAACAGCACCTCTGGCCATGTGATTTGGTTTTCTACATCAAGTGCAGAGCTGTCAGCACTGAAAATGCACCTCAGTGCTAGGTGGTTGAGATATCCAAAGTGAGCAGAGGCAGCTGCAGAGTTTCTGCTGAACCACCTGCATTTTCCCTTTCTGGCATCTGGAGGCTGCTGTGTTGCTTGTGGTACCAGGATGCTGTGGCAGGCTGGGAGAGCGGCCGAGTGCTGGGGGGAGCCAAGGACAGCAGCCTTGCCCCTATCCCATGCTCTAGGAAGTTGTAGTTGGCAGAGGAAGAGTTGCCCAAGGCAGCTCCATCCCTTGCAGGCTGGAGTTTGTGACTGCTGCTGGGACTTGCTGAGGGCAGGGCTTGGTCTTGAGCAGGGATGAAGAGGCGTTGCTCTGGAAGGGTGGAGAGAGTGAGGAACCAGAGGACCTCATTTTGGAAAGACTCTGAAGAGAGGCAGAGGCTTACGGCTTTTTGTGTTTTGCTTTGTTAGCATAAAGTTCCACTTCCAACCTGTGGTTATCATCTGGCTTTTGAGGTTTGCCAGTGAGCATTACAAAGATAGCCTGCAAGAAAGAAAAAGTTTTTTGTTTTGCCAAATATAGGGAAATTTTTAAAATTTTTTTTTTTAGACCTGTTACTTGGTCTGGGGTGTTCTGAGTCAATTCAGAAAATACTTAGGGTTTTATTTAGAGTTTATTAATACCTATACATCTAAAAGAAGCAGAGAATATGAATACTCCTGTGCTATACAGTACATGCTTGCTGTTCCAGTTCAGATACTGAAGTAAAGAAGGGACAGTATAAGGGCATCACCTAGCCATCCCCAAGTATCAAGTCACCAGAAAACTAGAGGAAACGGTTTTCTGGTTTTAGCACATTTGTGTTTTTATATGAGTAATAAGATTATTTCTGCGAAGGAAATACATTTCCCTGCAAACCCCTCCCCTTTGCCATTCGGAAATATGTTAGCTGATTTGGTTTTGGAAATAAATTCGAGGAGAGGACAAAAGAAATCCTTGAGGCTGAGGAACAGATTTGAGAATCATGAGATCCGCTTGTCATTTCCAGTCCAGCCCTATGCTTATACATGACTTAACTGCTTTGTATCTGTTCCTTATCTGTGAAACATGGATATTACCAAGGTGAACTCGCTAATCTTGGTGAGGCATATTGCTGAGAGGGAAAGCTTTATGCTTTATCGTTGATTGCGATAAGCAGGCTTTCAAGGATCAGGTTAAATGAAGCAAACCTGCATTAAAAAGCCTTAGGAAATAGATGGCTAAATTTTCTTTGTATGTATATAGCCTGATCTTTTAATGTGGTTTTATAGGTGCATTTGTTAGTTAGAACACCGCAATAGCTTTGGTGTCCACAAATCCTAAGAGGAGAATTATACACATTTTTTCCCAGTTTTTAAAACTTCTAAAATGAATGTTTTACCACGGCAGTTGTTGCTAATGGAGGTTGATTTTGCTGTGTCACAGGGCACAGTAATACAATTTTTCTGTGCTACAATGCATAGTGTTTCCCGCATCCATTCTGTGAGCTCATTCTGGTGTAGTGCAATTCCTTTAGGGAATCCTCCTCAGAAGCAGTGCTTTGCAAATTCTTAAACTGTGGCTCCACACAATTGTTTTTTATGGGGGAGGGGGAAAAGAAAAAGCAGGTTATCCTCCAAGCAGCTAAAACTTATGTTAAATGTTGACTATGGTTGTATTACTTTGATTGCTCTTGCTTTGCTTGTTTATATAGGTGTAATTGCATTGGTTTTTAAGGATGATTTTTTTGCAGTTGTTTCATGGACTGTGTTTTGCTGTCTTGCAGACCATTGGTTGAATAGCCCTTTGTATTCTAGGGGTAGATAATCAATCCATTTATGTGGGGTCTTCTCAGAGGCTAATTAAAAAGAAAAGATGTTAGTGGCAGAGGAGGTGGAGAGATGTAAAGGAAAAGAATATAGGGCAATTTGCATTTAATTAGAAAGGAATAGATGGAAATTTTCTTGAATTTGGCTGGTTTAATAATTCTGGTTAGTTTGTGATCGAAGGTGCAGTTACTGAACGTGTGCTTTCTTCTACAGTAAAAGCAGTCATTTGCATGGTAGCTATTGCTGTTATGGTATCTCTGTTGGAAACTGTCAGCCTGTTGGATCAATAGGGGATTACTGGGCTGTCTTAACACTTCAGAATCTTTTTATAAAATCGAGAAAGAAAGCAATAAATAAATTTTCTCTGGGATGCTTTATTTATCCAGAGTTTCATGACCTCTGTATCTGTTGCAACAGCTTGCAAAAAAAGAAAGTATTGATCATGTCCACGAAACATAAAACAAGCTTTTGACCTCATTTAGTAGTGGTGATAAACGAACTTCAACTAATGGTCTGCCACTGCTATTTAGCAATGAGAAGAAGTGCAGAGGTTACCTTTTATCGTGTACCTGGGTGGAGACATGTTGTCCAGACTTTTACTCTGTTAGGTCAAGGTGGTAAAATAATTTATAGCTACTAGGTCATTATCCCTTGGCCCTTTTTATGTTTGGTGGCTTGCATGAACTGAAAAGCCAATTCTAATATTACTGCTGAGTCCCTAAGATTTGGCAGTTGCTGTCTTATACAGAAGTAATAGCTATTTAATAGTCACCAGTTATGTCATATGGCTGTAGTTGCTAGTGTAAGAAATTTGTATGTTTTTATTTAGACCCTAAATATATGTAGAAATGTATATTCTTGATCAAAACACAGAGATACCTAGATCACAAGTATTGTGATATTTTCAAGCCTTGTCATTTACAGAAGAACACAACTGATTACCTATCACTTTTCACTGAGAATATATAGCAATTGTGTTCTGAAACTCCTCAGCCTACTCAGGTTTTCCTCATAACTTATTCTCAGTCACAATCATAATCTGTTTTAATTTATCACACCTTTTAATAAATTGCCTTTGGCAACTAATATGCATTTTTGTAAAGACATTATTAGATTTTGATTATCTGATTTCTCTGGGTTAGAAAAAGACAGCAGTAGTTAGCAAAATTACATTTCAGCCAGGCAGCTCAAACATACAGAGATAACAGAACAAGAAGTATTGCAACTTATTGTGTAGCTAAGGAAAACGAAAAAACAACAAAAAAAAGAGAGGCAGAAGCAGGGCCAAGATGCTCTTTTCCCTGGAGAAGAGGAGGCTGGGGGTCTTTGTCCAAGAGGCACCTACTTGTGACTTCCCGGCAGATTACCAGGTAGGGAAAAAGCTTTCAGGAGAGATGTGTCCCCTTATACCTTCATACTTGTCTGTACGTGTATGTTATGAAACATTAATTGTATTCAGAATATAAAGATACAATTAAAAAAATCCAAATAGGTGACAGTAGGGGTTGAAATGCAGATTAGTGGTCAGGGAGCCTCGGCAATGTACGCAGTCATCAAGACCTCTATAAAGCGGTGATTTTAACTAGGGAGTTTATTGGCTGAACACACTGACAAAAAAAAAATCACTCAGGGCTTGTTTTTCCTTTGCTATCACGGTGTCAGCCCTCACAAGTGTGCCAACAGCAGGAAGCTGACCAGCAGAAGGCTCTGTTGGGTCAGACTTCTAGTTTGGGCTTTCTCTGCAGCGGAGAATGGGGTCAGGTGTGGAGGATGAAGGGTTATTCATGGGTGGAGTGTAACTGCACCAGCAAAAGTCCTGCCATGCAATTTCAGGTACTGGCAATTTCTT
This sequence comes from Oriolus oriolus, assembly GCA_013400235.1. Lineage (NCBI taxonomy): Eukaryota > Metazoa > Chordata > Aves > Passeriformes > Corvidae > Oriolus > Oriolus oriolus. Next base: position 773,542 of record VXBT01006576.1, read on the forward strand.
TGCCATATCACTGATAGAAGTTGCATCCACATAAGCAACACTTTATCAGTACTGTACGGATCAAATCTTGTACTCCTTGGGCAGCGCTTCCTCTGAAATCAGTTCTGAGTGCTGAATTTATCAAAGGTACACAGTGGTCTGAGTTAATAGTTGGAGAACCTGGCTCTAAAGGCTGAGCTAAGATTTCAGTGATTAAACACCTGATGCTGATGTTGCTTACCTTGGTTATTAACGAGTACTGAGAACTCCAACAGCAGTCATGTGCCATTAAATGGAACAGGGTTGTACCAGTGCCAAGCTGAGCTGAGTGAGATCACGATCAAGTCCTTGAAGTTGCTGTACGCGGGTTAGGAAATCGGTCTGGGCCCAGGCACGGGAGGGGTTTGGCTGGACACAGACTCTGTGGTGTAGTTGTTTACCTGGGAGCAGCCTGGGAGAGCTCCTGCCGTAGCCTGTTGGGTGTGGCCAGGGGGTCCTGGGGAGCGCAGCATTAACAGCACGCCTGAACGTGGCACCTGGAGCTGAGCCCAACTAAAAATAGCTGTCAAGTGAAGTGAGGGACGGGTATCAAAGGCAGCTGCGCACAGCTGGAAAAGCTGCACATTGCTGGAGCAGGAGGTAGGGACCAAGCAGAGCTGTCCCACAGCACTGGTTCACTGCACAGCACCCGAACCTACATGGAGTCCAGCCTGACACCTGGTTCCTGCCTGTAGTGCTGCCTGGCTGGTCACTCAGTAGGCTTGGCTGATGCTCTTGTGTCGGGGCTCATCTTGGTTCCTGCAACATAAAGGACCCAGCACTGCTGGAGATGTCCTGTCAGGCTTCCCTTTGTCCCCAGGGGCTGCTTCTGGATGGCCCAGGCCTCCCATAGGTTCTGTGTCATACTTGCATGATGCATGGCACATGGAGATATCTTAAGTTCCTTTGGACATTTGAAATGGCCCTGGGTGCTTATGTTCAGGCAACAAAATTTCATCCTAGATTTCTACTGGCTATGATGGCAGCTTTATTATCTAGTTAATGTACAGACAGCTCCATTGCAGAACCGAAATTTAGATGTGGGAATCTGCAGCTAAGAGTGACATATTGGAAGAGAAGAATAGCAAATAAAAGTGTAGCCTGGATTGAAGTAAATGTTCATTTAAATGGTTGTATTTGTAGATACACTGCTGTCAGGAATAAGGAAAGCAGTTGAAATGCAATGATTTAATTAATTTGCTGTTTTAAGAATTTAGTTATCCAGATAAAATGAGTTTATTTGCATCAGCACAAACAAGCAGAGCTGTTTGCTTTGCAGTCTCAGAAGAAACCTAACTGAGGATACACCCTAAAAGACAAGATTAATAATCTTGATTACTAGCATTGGTGATCCTGTGCTGTTGCTAGACTGGCAGGTGTGAATTTCAGAAAATCCAATGTGAATTAATTTTAGACCGTAACTTCTCAGAAATCTTAAAATGCCTTGAAATTTTTGACCAGCAGTTATAAGGCATGAGCCAGTGCATGAGATTTTGATTTTCTTCCTATATGCCATATATATCTCTACACATCTGTAGATGTTCCCAGTAATAATTGTACAACATCAGCCTGCTTTCACTTATAAAGGATTCATTAGGAGAAGGTAATTTGAGGTCAGCAGTGGTGCACCAGTATAAAGCCAGTCACAGGAGGAATACAATTGTTTCCTCAGTGTTTTTTCATTGATGTCAAGAATCACACTTATGCTTAAGTGACTGCAGCACTGGAGCCTTTGAGTTGTGTACTGGGTATTTTTATTCCTGCTAAGTGGTCACTTGATCAGGTCCTGCTTGAGCAGGTCACTTAGAGGAATGTGAGATTATCAGTCCGGTTTCCTCTGGTTTTTGCAATGACAGGATTGTGGGGTGTTTTTTTAATATTTTCAGTGCAGTTTACAGATCTAAGACTAAACACACACATCCTTCAGCATTGTTTGCTGTACAGCACAGATTAATCTGGCTGTCATTTGGATCACTACTGTAGGTGGAGTCCTGCAGAACGAAAGCAGTCCTCTGCAAATGTTATTGCTCAAGATAAGGGTGTAAGCAGCAGATTATGAGATGACGTGTGACGTGTCCTTCCCTCAGTCTAAAAGTACAGGATCATGGTATGAACTTTGCCTGACTGGTTATGCAGAGAGTGTGCTCACATTTGTAGCTCTTATGGACAAGACTTTGCGAAACAAAAACATAAAATGACTCTCATGAGCTCCTTTCTCGGTCACTGCATATGTGGAGATCCTTTACCTGTGTCTGATTCTGAGGTAAGAACCTTATTTAACCTGTGACTTTGCTGCTCAAACTTGGAGGGACTGTGCTTAAGGGACAGCTTTGCTGAAGCTGTGTCAATGCGCCAGCTGGGCAGTGACTCTCTACTTAATTAAATGCACTGTTAAAACTGGTCCTGAGCAAAAATCTGTAGGGAACCTGAAGTTCTTGCTTGAGTGACAGGTGTCATGCCATAGAAGCCAAAATTTTTTTAAGTTCTCTATTTAGAACAAGTTTCATGCTGTAAGTGAAATAATTGAATGTAGAGTAATGTGTGATGTTGATAATTTTTTTCATAATTGCAGTAATCATGTTAAAATATTGACTTTTGAGTAACTCTGTTTACTGGCTGAAGTGCTTTCATACCATGAAATTAATCTTAAGCTGTCTTTCAAGCAAAAAGCAACATCTGCCCACTGTATCATGTGGCCTAAAAAAGACTCACTGGATTTGTAGTGGCCTGGCTGAAAATGGCAGGTGGAGAACAAGGTGACAGAAGATAAGTCCTCTGTCGCAGACATCATTGTAAAAGGCTGTTTCTGGGCTGCATGTTTGCTTTGATTATGCAATATCTGGAATGCATTCATCTGGTCTGGAACAGATGAACAAAATACAGTTAGAGAGAGACAAGGCAATGCTTTTCTTTTTTGGAATACTTATTAGCTTTCTCTGTTTCTTTTCTATCTTTATAAAGCAGCTGGGAAAAGCCAAGAAACACCAAGAAATCAGAAACTTGAGGGAAAAGAGAACACAAATTTTTGTATGCAGATTTTTTTTCTGAAAAATTGCAATGGTTTTGCTAGAAACAATTACAACAGTATTATTTCAAATGCATTGAAATGCTTGAAAATGATCCCTCTACCAAGTATTTCAGCTGAGGTTATTTTACTTCCAAACTTGTAATACCAGTGCAGTTATGATACTTGAAGGCATTACCTCTGTGAGCCAGATATGCTGTTAAATAGGAACAGCATGCTCATTTTCCAAGCTTCCTATCTAAACCCATCATTTTTTGCTATGTTTGTGCTATAATGTATCTTCAATCATAATCTGTATGACTTTAACCTCCCTGAGCATATAGGAAGTGAGGTTCTCACTTCCAAACTGGATGAGCTTGCTCACCTAATTCAGTCCTGACAGCAGAATCTGTAGATCTGACCAAGTGGGACTGTGGGAGTGAGTGGTAGGAGGGAGTGTGACTGCCCAGTCTGGTATCAGCTTACAGTTACACGGATCTGCAAGCGGTCAAACTGCAGCCTTGCTGTTCATCTTCATCAATGAACAGAGGTGAAACAGAGAATATTGTAGAATGGGTTGGCTTGGAAGGAACCTTAAAGATCATCCAGTTCCAACCCACCAGGTATGGACAGGGACACCTTTGGCTAGACCAGGTTGCCCAGAGCCCCATCCAACCTGGCCTTGAACAATACCAGGGTTGGAGCATCCGCAGCTTCTCTGGGCAACTTGTTCTGGTGCCTCACCACCCTCATGGTCAAGAATTTCTTCATAATATCTAATCTAAACCCACCTTATTTAAAATTGTTGCCCCTTGTTCTGTTCCTACAAGCCTTGGTAAAAAGTCCAAAACCACAGCTGAGTTACTTTTACTGGTGTTAAGGGTAACATCCTACTTGTGCACAGAAACAAGTTGTGTCAGCACAGAGCTATCTTTCCAAGATACTATTCCATGAATTCAGTGTTTGTGATAGGACCTGTCTGTACTGCTGAGGTAATAGGTGAGTTTTTAGTGTTATTGGTCTTGTTTGATGGAGAGGTGCCGATGGTTGGGTGTTTACTTTACTCATCACAAGCATCATGATGTCTCTGCTTTGCAAAGTTTTCTCTTCCTGAATTGTCAGTTGCATTTATTGTATTTATGGTAACTCTATTTTAGAAATGTTAAGTTGATCTGCCATATGACAGGCTCACAAATGATTACTATCAGAAAATTTTGTGGCTTATTTGACTTGTTCACATTTAAAAAGGTTGTTTCTGATGACCACTGGAAGAGGTCTACATCCCAGGATGAAGAAAAAGCAGACTCACAAAAGGTCACAACCAGGAAATGGGGCTCTGGAAAAAGATCCCGGCCCAGACCCCTCTCAGACTATGGCCAAATGTCGATCCGAAGTTTCTCTATACCAGAAGATGCAGTTGCAGTGGAGTCTCGGAAGACAGACTGCATGGATGGAGAAAATCAGCCAGGACTGGCATCCACTGGGTCTGTGATCCAAAGCAATACTGTAGGCTGCCGCAGAGGGGGAAAAAGAAGACCCATCTCCGTGATAGGTGGGGTCAATTTCTATGGAGATGATCAAGTAGAAGAGAGAGAAAATCTGCTGACACAAGTAAGATAAACAGATGTCCTCTGCAAACTGCAAAAGACCCTTTCACTTCCTTGTCTGTGTCTTCAGCCTAGAAAATAGAATGGATACTTCCTTCTCTTCCTTCCCTTTTGTCAAGCTGACACTGTGTACTTAGAATACTGCTTTCCTCGTCACTAATTAATTTGTCTTCTTGCTAAAAAACAATACAGCATGGAACAAACCTGATACTGACTTTGGGATAATCTTTTCTGTATTATAAATTAACCTGATTTCTTTCTTGGCATGATCATTATGTCTTGTGTTGGTCTATAAGGGCTCATCTGTGTCAAAGACAGTTGTGTGTTTAGTCTCCTTACAGGGTGTTGGGCCTGAGGAACAGAGGAGTACAATCAAATGCAATAATAACGCATTATTTATTGATCAATTCAAATTATCCAAAAGCAGGCCTGTTCAAAAACTGTGGCATTAACAGTGGTGTTCAAAATCTTGGGTTTTGCATAGCAAAGATACTTAAAACTAATGAAGACATTGCTTGAGAAAATTGGTAATGAATTGAGAAATTAATGAAATTAAGAATTTAAGAAAAATGACAATATGAGTACAATATCTGTTCATGTACTATTAAATTGATCAGATGAAACAAAAGTTGGAGACCTATAAGCAAGCTGTGTGTACTTGAGCAGTACCTATATTTGCCATTTCTGTTGGCTTAAGTAAAAGAGTGAGAAATTAAAAACTTCTGAAAAGTAAAAATTGCTCCTTTGTCTCTGGAGGTAGTGCTGAGCAAGCACAATGTGTAGAGGAACTTAGTGTTGTGCTGGTGGTTGTGGCCCCATCTTGCCCTTGGTTGCAGAGCTTCAGGCTCACAGGCTTTCTTGTAAGACTGCACTGGTCAGGCATTTTCCACTTTCCATGAAACCTGGAGGACCTCTGCCTAAAGCAATTGTCAAGCTGATAAAGCAACAGAAAAAAGAAATAGCATTTGCATCCTCAGAAAATTTGATTCTGGTGGTTATTAATCGAATTTGAGTGCTCTTAGTCTTTCTCGTGCCACTTCATCTCCTGCTGGTAAGTTTAGGGGTACTAAACTGTTGAAACAATGGCAGGATTTTAAGTTTCCTGTGAAAAACATTTTGTAACATGGATATTGTTACTGTATTTTGCACATTTTTTCTTTATAATTCCCTGATGAAAAAATGCATTTTGATGCAAAACCCCAGCTGAAGCAAATGAACCTTTTGCCCAGACTTTAGTTTCAAATGAAGGCTTTAGTTTCAAATCCTGTGTAATTAAGATATTTTAAAATTGATGTTATCTCTTAACTCAGAGAAAAAAAAAGAGGAAAATAACAATTATAAATTCTAGGCCATCTTATTCAAGAATAATAGATGGATTTCAAAGGATAGTAAGTACTGGCAACTTGCTATACTGTGGAAGTGATTAAACACTCTCCAGGCCCTTCATTTAGTGCTGAAACCAAATTGATCTCTTTTCAAACCTTGTTCACATCAGTTTAATAGCAAAGGATCATGCATCAAGGCGGCTATTTGAGTTGACTCTTTCCATGCTCCAGTGCTGCCATGAGGGCTTGGCTGGTGTTAAATAAGCACACTGCTGGATCACTGTGGTCAAGACCAAAACTATGGAGCATTCCCAAAAAAGGCATATTATTAAGCCGAATTATGGCCTTCCCAGGACTGTCACTGAGTAAAAGCACATCCATGTCTGTCTGGGGAAAGGATTTGGACTAAAGCCTTATAAAAAAATTTTAGTTGCCCAGAAATAAATAGCCTTTTTTGCTTACTCAGCCAGTCATTTGCATACAGTAATTGCCATCACTTCTGTTGGCTATTTGAGACAACAAATCAGACTTTCTGTGGTGAAGGATCCTGGTATACTGATGAGGCACTTAGGAAATAGGGTTTAAGGATGAGGTTGTAGATAAATCACATTCAGTACACACTAAGGTTTTTGGCAGTCATAATAAAAAGCAAACGTTTAGCAGGAATGTAAAAAAGGACTTATGAAGCAGGAATATATGCACTAGAAATATTTTATGTGGGGCTGTCAAAGACTGCTTTTCACACTGGTGATTTTTTTTCTTTAAAGCTTTGAAAAGCCGTGGGAATATATGAAAAGTATAAAGCTAATTCCTTCTTTGCTGTATTTTGTTTTGGTCTGACAGCTTAGGTGTGAGAAAACATTTTCAAACAATACTGTCACGGGTTTCGTAACAGAGTGTCAAGAGATAGTTCACTTAAAAACCATCCCTGATGTTTCAGATTACTTGATAGAAGAACAGTAACAACTGAACAATAAGAGAAGATCTAAAGACGAGTTTCTCTGAAGTTTGTGTACTGAAGCCTGGCTGTTTAATGTTGAATGCTTATGCAAAATCATTCAGCCTGGCTAATGTGGCATTGTTCAAGGACAAAATAAAATCAGACTCAATTTGGAAATAAAACAGGGGTAGGTTCTCCAATCATAATTTAACAAATGAGTGATTTATCCAAAGAAAATGACTTTGAGATGAAGTTGCAGTAAACTTAGTTTTACCTCTTTTTTATGAGACTCCTGGGAACTCAAAACAGAGCATCATTTAGATTATTATTATTGTCTTGTTCATTTTTACAGACAAGCAATACATTTAACTGATGAAAGCAAAACCCAACACCTCTGTGGGAAACCTGTTCCAGTGGTTTACCATCCTCATCCTAGAAAGCCTTTTCATTAATCTAGATTGACCCTCCTTCAGCTGAAAGCTATTCCCCCTTGTCCTATCACTACATGCTGTTGTAAAAAGTCCCCCTCCAGCTCTCTTGTAGGCCCCCTTGAGTACTGAAAGGCCACAGTGAAGTCTTCCTGGAGCCTTCTCTTCTCCAGGCTGAGCAACCCCAGCTCCCTCAGCCCAGTCTTCATAGGAGAGGTGCTCCCGCCTTCTAACTGTCTTCAAAAAAGATGAAAATTATAGAGCATGTCTGACCACAACAGAAGGCTAAGGAATTTTTAATGTAACAAAGAACTGTAATGTAATAAAACTTGTTCTGTGATGCTGGTGGACATGGTATGCAGTGTTTAAGCAATGTCACTTCAATGTAGGGGATTTTACTGCCCCTGTAATTACCTGGACTATCTGAAGAAACCTTACTTCATACCTGAGCTTTGCTCAGTTGGACTTGCCGGTAGCTTTACTAATACTGGATTTTCCTGTTTTCTCGGTAGCCTGTGACACGGCCACCCGTTCCCGCACACCAGGTGCCCCCGTACAAGGCTGTTTCAGCCAGGTTCCGGCCACTCACCTTCTCACAAAGTATCCCCATCGGCCTCGACCGGGTGGGACGGAGGCGGCAGATGAGAGCATCTAACGGTAAGATGAGCAAGTATTTTTAGATCAGAAAGTCACACCCCAGGCTGAGCAAGAATTATAATATAGTATGGAACACAAAAGGGTGCAAACCAACTCAATGACGAAGTAATACTCAGCTAAGTTACTTTGTTTTGTGAGTTTCTTATTAGTAGCTGCTGTCTTCATGTAAAATGTTTTTTTCACTTCTGCTGTTTGACATTGCTATGGTTTATTGTTCTGTACCGCTTACACTCCTGTATTTTCCACTCTCTATTCATATACTTGCCTGAAGACAATAGATTATGAAGGAAGTAAGTTCAAATATGCTTGAGTTCATAACTGAACCCTAGCCACACCACACACGTATTTTTAATTTTCTGTTTGCTACGCATTCAGCTTTACTTAGATAGACAAGCCTTAAATAATTAAGCAGCTTGTTGGTGAGTGTAGCCCAACCAAGGTACATGAGGAACAGGTTCTTGGAAAAAATTGCCTTTTTGGAAGCATTGCCCTTTAACAGGCTCGCTGATGTGTCCTGTGTAATTTTGCTGTAATTGTTTACTCTTAGCATGCAATGCTATCTGGAGTTAATAGAAGTAGTCTATTAACTTGTCTAGTAGTAGTGGAACATTTCTTCACAGGTGGGACCGGAAGAACCTGGGTTAACACCATTTGTGTTCCTTCAGACACTGGCAAGAGTTTGAAATAAAAGCAAAATTTTCACTTTGTATCTTTCACTGTTAATAATGACCAAAGCACTGTTGGGAACCTTCACCCTGAACCTTCTGGATCAAGGCTTCCCATGACAGAAGTAGGAAACTTAACAGATAGCATTTTCAATGTTTATTAAAAATTACATCTATGTTTACAAATCAGTACTTGGCTTCTATGGTTCTTAGCTAAGTTTTAGCTGCAGTGATGTCCAAATTCTGCCAAAAATGCTTTAACTACAAATTAATTTATGTAAGAACATGTTAAAACTGAATTCTCCTGTCTTGAATAGAACATGACAGTTTTCTTCAGGAGGTGCTCTCCAAGAAGCAGACTTGAGAATTTCTAACCATGGCAATGAGAGGGACTTACCCACTGAGATGAGCTCAGCTGGTTGGAGCATGGTGTTAATAATGCCAGGGCTGTGGGTTTGATCCCCGTATGGGCCATTCACTTAAGGGTTGGACTTGATGATCCTTGTGGGTCCCTTCTAACCCAGAATATTCTGTGATTCTGAGATACATTATTGTGCTGAGTTAGACAGCTGGTTTAGGGAACTAAACTCCAAATAAGCCGCTCCCTTTCCGCCTGCCCCTTCCAGTAATGGAGGGACAATTAGGAGAAATTACGAGATAACAATTTACTAAAATCACAATGACAACAGCAGTATTAATAGCAAAAAGTGTGCAAAAAGAAGGTGCCCTACCCACAAAAAAGGGCATTCACCACTGTGAAAAAAACCCAAACACTTCCTGAAGACAGTGCCTGGTGTGGTCTCCAGACAAAGGCAATATAATCACTGTTCCTGCATCTGGGCCACGTGGTATTTGGGACACAAAGGCAACATGTCGAGGAGAACTTCCGCTACTTAGTGTTCTCTTCCACCCCAGTCCGAAAACAGCGAAGGACTAGGACAAGCAAACCCCTCACAAACTTGATCATCACGTTGTACCATGCTGACGCCTCAGACCACTCTGCTTTGCTGGTTCAATTCTGCATGGCTCCTTCTGGCGCTGGCATGGCTCCACCCAGCTTGGCTCAGTCCTGCACAGCTGCCTCTGGCGCTGGTGCTGCTCCACTCGGGCTCTTCTGGAGCTTGGGCTCCGTGTGGCTTCGCTGGGCTCAGCTCCAAGCTGCTGCCTCTCTCTCTCTTGCTTTTTGTTTCCTTGGAGTGGGGTCTCAGACTCATTGTTGCTGTCCTTCAGCACTGTGTCTTAAAGCCATGACTTAAAGGAATGGGAAAGGGACCGACAGTGGTGGAGAGGGGCTGGGTCCACTTGGCTGATCCCAATACCTTCTCCCTGGAGAGATCCAGCAAGATGGCAAACATTGGTTTCCAGTGCCCGGCTTTCCCTGCCAAAACCACACCCGCAGCGATGATGTGAGTGGTATGGAATAAACAGCGCTAAAGGCTCCACCCCCTCTTCTCTCTAACCAGGGCGATCATGTATACTCCATTTGTATTTTCCTTTTAATTTCTATTGTAGTATATGGGGAACTACTTTAAAACCTGTGTCTGGAGTGTGTTCTGCTATATGTATCTTAGTACACTTAATGGTCCAGATCTGGTGTCTCAGTCCCTGATTCCAGAAGGACCACTCACATAATAACAGGTCTGCCATAAGGTGGTTTTGGGAAAAAAAGAGGCTCTTTTATTATCACAGAATAGAAATTATTTTTTCTATTTTTAGTTATCCTTTTCAACTGGTGTTTGGAATCCACATGAAATAGTATTAGTTACCTAGACAACTGCCTGAGAGCAATATCTTTCCAGGTATTTAGCTTTTGAATAACTGGTTTCCTAAACATAAGCATCTGGATGACAAATACCCAAACCAAAGACTTCTGCCACTTTTCAGGACAATGAAGTCAAAGTAACCTTGATTATCTTACATGTGACTTTTATGAGACCTTACAATAAACATAGAAGTGGAGCAGGAAAAGTTTCTGAAATCAAAACAAATAAAAAAAAAAGGCAAGTGGGGAATATCATGGAGTTCACAGTTGGAAAGCAGTTGCAAAGATCTGTTAAGTAGCTCCAGAAGAAAATATTAAAGTGGCTATGTCACACATGCTGATCTCTTTCCTTTTTTCTCTTAAATCACAAGGGATTTCCTTGTCTTTGAACATGTGAGAGTTTTTTGTTTACTCATGCACAGTGAAATTTGATAGCACAAAAGCCCTTTATTATAGAAAGTAATTCTAAACCCAAGCACTGAAACCCAATGGTATCTTATTTTAGTTACTTCTAAAGCCTAAGACATTGCTTGCCTTCTTCTTACAGCAATGGCAGATAAAAGTGGAGATGTAAATTTTTAGACAAACAGATGTTAGAAGACAGTGAATCATCACCTGTAGGAAACAGAATAAGAATCAAACAACAGAAGGGAAACTGCCCTGGAGACTTACATTGCTACTCTTGTGCTTAAAGGGTTACAAGCTTTAAATTATATTAAACAGGTTGCCTATTTGTCACTGCAGAGCAATTTTTATAAGCATCTTAAAAACTAACCCATCTTTTTTGCATATTTTTGTGTGGGACTAGAATTTGGCCTGTGTGGAGTACAGCTCGGGAATGACTCAGGAGAGTGGTTGGTTTTCTTAAGGAGAGAGCTCATAAGTGAAATCAAATGTTCAGTGTCTGCACGAATGATATGAGAAGGGAGGTATAAAATGAAATGGTAATTCTTGCTGCTGTGCTTAATTATTCACGGTAGTAAAAGTGAGACACGAGGCACTGCACTGGTGCCAGGTGTTGGTAAAGGCAAGGTAACACACGTAGAGGAGGAAAAGAGCCTGATGTGCTTGCAGAAGAAGGGACTTTGAACTGGATATTGCCATTCAGGAAGAGATCTTGCAATCTTAACAGACATTTAAAGAGTCAGTGCAGTGCATAGTAACAGTCAAAACAGTAAATGAAGGGGCAGGAGTTTGTAGGAAATGAATAGAGAACAAAACAGAAGGCCTGATTGTGCCACTGGTGTGTGTGGGGGGCCATCTCCCCGTTCCTTTCCATCCCAAAAGGCATTTTTTACAGGGGGCGATACAGAGAAAAGCAGAAGGACGAGAAAATCGACTCGGTGTGTGTCTCTAGGGGGAGTGATTAATGTGGCTTGGGTTCTGCAACATGGAAAAAAGGACAATAGGAGAATAAAAATCTGTTTGGCATAGGAAAAATGAACACATAATAGTTATTGTTTCCAATAATTTAAGAAGTAAAGGCCACCAAATGAAATCACCAGAGAGCCAGCTCAAAATAAAAGATAGTTTTCACACTCTATAAAATTAAACTATAAAACTAATTGCTACACATTATATTTCACATCCAAACAGTTTAAAAATTTCAGAAAGTGGTTTGAAAAGTCCAGTTCATTAAACACAAAGATATAATTTCTGCCCCAGGAGGGATCTGACTGATCTGCAGATAACTGGAATTTAGAAAAGTACATCAGAAAAATGCCATTACACGCTTCATCTATTTTTATGTTCTTCCCTGCATCTGCTACTGGCTGCTGTCAGAGAAGTGGTTGGGAGTGACCTGTGGTCTGCCCCAGGGTGGAGGCTTCTGTGATACCAGAGTGTATCTAGAACTGCATTTTCTTGAGGTGGATAAACTAGCTTTTAGTATTTTAGTAAGTGCTACCCACAGCCTTTTCAGAGTGACCTGCACAGTGGCTAAGACAGCTCAGCACGCATTTGGACAAGGTCACAGTGAACTTGCCACTACAAAGGACAGCCCGCACCTCCTCCTGTCCCTGGCTGATCTACAAGGAAATGAACCCACCACCACCTCACCCCAAATGAGTACTTTTGTGCTGGTTCAGTTTGTGGCTGCGCAGTTGCCAAATGTGCCCATGCAAAGGAGGGAGAGCAGATCCCCCTCCCTCCCAGCAGCATCCCACGGTGGCATTAGGTTAGTCATTGGGCAAAAGCACGCAGTGTGTTCCTTTCTGCAAAAATCAGACCAAAAGATTTTCAGGTTGTTTTTCAGAGGTTGTTTTTAAAGTGTCTTGTAGAAGAGCTGTATGAGGTTTGATCTGGTTTTCCTTTGGTAGTTGAACTGGTTTTCCCTGGTGGGCAGGGGCTTGACATGGCAAAGAGCTTGTGCTCTGGCTGATTAAAAGCGTGAAGTTTTCACTTGGCAGGTGCCAGGATCATCAGCACTTCAGTGTCATCCGGTGTCACTTCTGTTTGCTGGCTTGCTTTTTTTTAGTGGCTTGTGCCAAGAAAAATGCTGTCTATGAAGATCTTTTGTAGTAGCTTGTTTTTATTGTGCTATCCAACTAGAGTCCTTGCAGCAAGAAATAATAGGGAAGTTTAAGAGATGCAGAAGATAATTTCTGTCAGTCTCCCATGCAGTGCAGCACAAGCAGGATTTTTGCAGGAAGATGGCATTAATATTGCAGGGCGATGTTTGGCCTTTCCTTCTCTGTCTGAGGCAGCGCTTGGGAAAACCATGTGATTTCAGTGGGTGTTGAGAAGTTGCTGTGTGCGGAAATACCTCCAGGGTTTTGTGAACACATCCCTGGAGAAGGCAGTCCCCAGTCACAGGACAGATGAGCAACAGTTTGCAGGTAAAGAAGAAGCCGTAAAGTTTATGGGGCTTTCCAAACTGTAAGCATAGTGCTGTGTACACACATAGGTTGCTGCGGGCTTTGCACTCTCCTGAGGGGAGCAGCTGCTGCCTTTGCTTCCCGTGCATGGACTGATCCAGCTTCACTGTGAGAGGACACAGATGCAAGGGTGGTGAACACTGGTCCATGGCGAATGAATGAGGCCGTGCTCTGGCTGGGTCAGACGCAGAGAAAGATGGATGGTTTGAGTGCTTTGCTGCCTCATTCCCTACTTCGTGGAGCAGCTGGATTAAGTTTGTAGGTTCAGTGAGAAAATGTCCCCCTCCTCCCCTGTTTTCCTGGGAGCAGTCTGCTGCAGCCTTAACACTTATGCTGCTTGTGCCCTAAATAATGATACAGCATTTGCCTGTGAAGCGAGAGAAATTGTGCGAAAATACCTTAATTGTTTACTTCTACTGGAATTCTAACTGGTAGAGTATGACAAAGATAGACCGATACTCTGAACAGTGTTGTAATACAAGGAACTCCCAACTCCCGTCCAAATCGTCTCTCCCTCTGGATTGCAGTCATTTGAATATAGATTGAAATCGCATTTAGCTGCTTTAATGAAAAACAAATGCACTCCCTGGCTTGCTCTGTTCGTGATGTTCAGGCTCTGTGGGAGCGGTCTGGGCGGCTGCAGGCGCAGCGCAGCCAGGGCCAGGCAGCCAGGTTTTTGTTTCTTTTCTGGAACTTCCTCCCTAAGGGCACCCCATGATGTCAGAGAGCCGTGAGCTCGCGGCAGCCAGGCTGAGCAGCTGAGTGCGCTGCTGGCAGTCCCCAGCCGGGCTCGACCTCGGAGGCACTGCCGGGAGCTGAAGGCAGCGAACAGGCTGTTCCTCCGAGCTGTGGGTAGCTCACAGCCTCTTGTGATCCTCCACCAGCCCTGTAGGACTGAGCACCATCACCTGTTAGAGGTCTGACAGCAGCATGGTAGCCAGAGGGGCAATGGCACGTTTTTGGAGTCTGGAGAGCCTTCAGATGGGTACGTGTGAGTAGAACATGCTCGCTCTTGCTTTTTTCATGGTGTTGTTTGATTGAACTGGTAAATTGTGGAAGCCTGACTCTGATGACACTTAACTCTGTGTCATCCATGGGAACCTGCAGTACTGGTGGAAAGCTGCTAGGAGGTCTGCATCAGTCCCAGGCTATCTTTTAAGTTTTTTCCCGTTGGTGCAACTGGGAAAGCACACCCCTCCCTCTGGTATTTCTGTCTGTATACAATAGAGGAAAAGATGCAGATTGCAAGCAACCGATTTCACTTGATTCTACCTTGCAAAGTCAATGTAAGCTTGTTGATTTGGTACAGAGTAACAAACAGCTTTCTGTCCCAAAATTGTAGGGTTTTTTTTGTCTGGAGCCAAATGAATTAGGTAATTTTGATGTGCCACTATTACTGGAACAACTCCACAGGCAGTACAGATAGTACAATGGACATGTGTAAAAGATCCCTGGGATTAATTTTTTGGGTGTTGCTTTATAAGATAAAAAATTGATTTAATGAAATATTTATTTGCAGATTTCTTTAGTAAAGCATTTCAGTAAGTTTTGCAAGATGTGTTTTAAAAGTTTATCAGTGCTCAGATTTTGAGTTTGTAGGGGAAAAAAAAAAAGATTTTTTAAATAGGGGTTCTGCATCCTCTCTGCTTAGGCAGATTACACCATTAATGTGAACGTATATTAAAAATGCTAGGGAGTAGAACAGAATGGTCAAAGAGCCATGTTCTGTTGTATCAAGACTATGCCATATTTTTCCATTTTTAATGGAAAGAAAAGTCATGCAACTTTTTAGTGAATCTGTGTGGTGATCTGCTTTGATCTCTCTGGCAAATTAATGCACAGATGAGCGAAGATGCTAGTGATGGTATGCGTGCCCCAAGGAGGGTGTTGCAGTATTTCACCCTATAAGGTAAATAGCAGATGGCAGCAGAGTGCCTCGTGGTAGTGGGTGCATGGAGTAAAGCCAGGAGCTGTCTCTTTGTGACTCTCATGCATCTGGAGCCCAGAGCTCAGCAGACAGGCAATACCCAGGTTTGAAGCAGAGTAGAGAAGAGGCAGTGTCAGGGTCCTGCTGCTCGGCCTTGCTGCTTGTTGGAATTGGCAGGTTCAATAATTGTGCTTAAAGGTCCCTTCCCAGGCACTCAGGAGTAAGAGCTGCTCTGTTGACTGGGTGGCATCTTACCTGGGACACACTAACCTTAAGCAGAGGAGTTCAATGCTAGCAGCCTATTCTGAATTTTGCTTTTTACTTTTTAATGCCTTTTTGAGCACTGTATGATCTTCAGACTCTCTAGTTCACAGCTTGGGCTTGCCACAGGAATAAATCTTTAGGAATAAATTAACAAAGACCAGAGAGTGCACTCAGGCACGGGACCACTGGTCATGAATGCTTCCTGATCCTGGGTGGTTTGAACATTACAGGCAAACCCACTTGGACGGGGTCCAGCGCTGAGCGGTGTGGGTGTCAGTCAGTCAGTCAGACTTGTTCTGAGGTCAGCCCCCAGTTCTCTTCCTCTGCCAGCGTGGAGGTGATCGCCAAAGGGATCTGTCACCCAGTGGTGTACCCCAAATGGGTTTTACAGTTTTATACAGTAACAGTGTTTCTCCTGGCTTATGTGGCTGTGTAATAAGATGAGGCCCATTTTAGTCCTGGCCTCTCTTTCTATACAAAGCTGCCTCTTTGGTCAGAAAGCGTACAATTGTCAAACCAAGAAATGTTTGTGATTTGGGACAATTAGAACAGGTTTTCTGTAAGGGCCATTCCACCATGCCCAGTCTGGACTCCCTGTCCCCTTGAGCCTTGCTGCTCCCAGAGCCTCCCCAGTGAATGGGAGAGGTGGCAGCAGCCAGCGCAGAGCTGGGGCTGCTCGTGGGCTGCCCACCCCTCTCGTGGGTGGGTGGGCACGGAACCACTGGGTCTTTATATTCCTGCAGCGGGTGTGACAGTGTGAAGGCACCCAGCCAGGGGGTGACAGTGTCCCCACCGACTGCTGGGGGCTGCTGGAGCTCTCTCACCTGCCACCTGGGAAATGGCATCAGGGCCTCCCTTCTGATACAGGTCATTTGAGGTTTCCTCTGGTAAAAAATAAGTAAGGCATTGTTGTAGTTCTGGTTTTTTGCATACAAAATTTCTCAGTTTTATCAGGTGCTAAATGAGAAAATTGTGAAGAAGAGTAAAACATATTTAATGACGGAAAGGTGGTTTTCCTGAGAGCTCTGCTGCCCTCCACTTCTGCTGTTATTGTTTTATTCATGACAACAAAGGCAATTTCTCAGCAATTCCTCTTGCATTGTTGTTTATCTTTGAATCATAAAAATGATGAATCAAACAGCTGTTGCACTTTTGTTTTAGTTGCTGCAGATGGTGGGACTGAATCTTCAGCCTTAGTGGATGACAATGGCAGTGAGGAAGATTACAGCTACGAGGAGCTCTGCCAAGCTGCTCCCAGGTACCTGCAGCCCGGAGGGGAACAGCTAGCAATTAATGAGGTAATGTCCGGGGGGTTTGCGTTGCTGGAATGATGGGATGGGGACGGCAGGGACAGAAATGGGGGATGCAGAGGGATGTTTTCCACAGATCTGAGATTTCATATTCATAAGAAATTCAATGGCAGTAGCTAGTTTCTTTGGGAAGCATTTTTTTTTTTTTTGCTCAGTGGTAAATACCTTTTTGTGGGCAAAACTTCCTTTTGTACATGCTTTTATTAACATTGTTGTGGTTATTGCAGTCTTATAATGTCTCCTAGTGTTTCCTCCACTATAGGAAGGGAGTGGGGGAAAGGGGACACCTTGACTGGGTTTAATTTTCCCCCTGGATTTTAAACCATCACAGACTGTAACTGTTACCCTATGTAAATGCTCTGGAGCAGGATTCTAATTGTTTTCACTGATAGAGTATATGCATAGATTTCTGAAAATCTTAAATTTCAGTTTTATCCTGTAACAGGAGTAGTAGTAGGCACTCTAGTGAGCTATTTTGATCTCTTTGTTGTTTAAACTATGAAGTTGATAAACTTCATAGTTTTTCTTCTGTCCTTCACAATCTCATTTTCTTCCTATGTTAGCTGATAAGCGATGGCACCATCGTCTATGCAGAGGCTCTCTGGGACCATGTCACTATGGATGATCAAGAGCTGGGCTTCAAAGCTGGGGATGTCATTAGAGTTCTAGAAGCTTCCAACAAAGACTGGTGGTGGGGAAGAAATGAGGACAAGGAAGCCTGGTTTCCAGCTAGCTTTGTCAGGGTGAGTAACTCTTTTGCTTCTTGTTTTTGCACCATTGCAAGGTTCCTAGCAGAGTGCAACAGTTGTCATGGCATTACGTTTCATACCTGATCCTCGACATGTTTATAGCTGAATGTCAGTGGTGTAACCCCTAATGAGTTCACAAGGGAAAAAGCAGTAGAGAATCACACCCTCAGATCCCTTAGCTCCTCTGACAACTTTTACTCTGTCTTCTTCCTTTGTTTGGCCCCTTTGTAACCAAAGGACTTTCTCAAGCAGAGATTACAAGAGCAGAAAGCTCAACCAGAAGTTGTCAGTTGTCAGAGAGAACACAACAGTTCTCATAAAGGGTTGGGGAGAGCTATGCTGCAGGGATTTCTTGATAAAATAGGGCTTAATTTATTATCAATGACATTGTGTAGAAATCTGGTTCATAGTCTGAACTCTGCAGTCAGAACTCACCCAGATTAATGACAGCATAACTCTCAGATGGTATAAAATTGAAGTATGTTTTAGAAAGTAACTTGAACTACCTTTTGAAAACCTGTAGTGAAGCTTGGGCCACACTGCATGAAGTACCACATGCACAAAGTGCAGCAGGTGGTTCCTCCTTTTCCCCTTCCTAGATCTCTAGACAACATGGGAAACCAGACAGAAGTCAAAAAATGAGGTGCTGGTATCTACATCGTACGGGTGGGGTAGAGGGAAGCTGTTTAAAAGTGGTTGAGTGTCTACTTTGGTAATTTTTACCTCTATGCTAACTTGGCCAAACACATCAGCTATTAGTAAGGGTCAGAAATAAGCTTAACTCTGAAAGGAACATGGACAGCACAACATGGACTCTTTCAAATACTGTGAGTAGAAAGCCATGTATTTAACCAGACAGAAATCTCAGCAACTGATTTGAATATGCAGTGAGTACAATAAGATAAATCCTGTTGTGAAACCCCCTCTGTAAGGTAAGAATGGGAGCATTTATGTATCCACTCGTCTCTTAAGTATAAGAAGTTTGTAACAGTTTTACCACATTTTGTGAAACTTTCTGCTTCACTCTAATTGCTTTGTTTGTTCTGGCTGCAGCTGCGAGTTAATCAGGAAGAAGTGCCAGAAAATTGCAGTAATATCCAGGACGAAGAACAAGATTCAGATATTAGCAAGCATCGCCAGAAAATAGCTGAAAACAGGGATCAGATGAGAACCAATGTTATACAGGAAATTGTGAAAACAGAACGAGTCTATATCAAGCATCTCAAGGACATCTGCGAGGTACATGCTTTAACCTGAGGACTTTCTGCTGACCTAATGAGAACAAATCATTCCATATAAGTTGAGAACCACAGTGGTTTCTCATATCAGAATACTGCCAATTGCTCTTCTGAGGCTGTCAGTCAGATCCTTGTTTCCTCTTATGGCTTTCCTCTCTGATGACTGCTGTGAGCCATTGCTTCCTTTCTTTTAAAAAAACTTCCATTTTTGACAGCAACAAAGTGCCTCTCTGACTGCTATTTCCATAATAAATGAGAGAAGGAAGTCCGGTTTATTTAGAGCTTTTTACTACTTTATATAGAAAACTTTGAGTAACTGTAATAAAATAATTTACAGTTCAGTGATAAAACTTCTTGAGAGTAACTTGGAGAGAGTATTTGCTGAGTGGGTTTTTTTTCCTGTTTTCTTGAGCGAGGAGATTTTTACTGGATGCTTAGAAGTTATGAAGAAATCTAAAGATGTTTTATATCTACCTTGCTTGTTTGAGCCATAAAATGGGGGTGGTCTTCTGCTTTTTTTCCTCAATATTTGTTGGAGACGCACACTTGGACAAGAAGCTTCTTAATACTTTTCGCTGAAGTTTGCCTCTTTTGACTTGGGTTGTGATGCATTTGACCTGCATTTGACTTGTCTTTGTGGTTTGCTTCTGGAATGGTGCTAAGCAACCTACGCAAATATTCTTTGTACCCTTAGTTTGCTAGGTCTGTCCTTGTGTTTGTCATGCTGTTATCCTATAGTCCACTGCTTACCATTAGATTATTTCATGCACAGCAAAGTAGACAAGGCAACAGTGGGTTTTGATTTTTTTTTCCTTTCATTTTTAGGTCAAAAAATTGGTCACTAATTGGCTTATTTTAAAACATTAAGTGTAAATTTTGTCATTTATATTCATTATTTACTTAACCTAGTAAGATTGCATCAGGGAAGAATTTGTATGCTCAGCTATGTTGCTGCCGTGGTTAGCTGAGTTCTAGGACATGGCTCTCATATTTTACTGACCTGTTAAGACTTAGACAGATATTAATTAATCAATTTTCTCTAATATATACATTCTGTACCTCTATTTTAAAATCTGGCAAGCCTCTGAGTTTAATACAAGAGAGCAAGCACACGTTTTCCAAGAGAAGCAATGTACCATGCGCAACATGTGGGGTAGAGATGGTCTGCTGTCCTCAGAGTGAATCTGTGGGGTGGTGCAAGTAGGACTTAAGGCTGAAAATACACTCAAGTCAGACTAAGCCAGAAAAGCTACACAGATAGTAATCCAAATTTGCAAGCTCAGCCCTAGAATGAATCACTAAGGCTGATTGTAGCCGGCACCATGAAGCTGGAGTATACCCATAAAACATGTTTTACATTCGAGAAGTGTCTGCAGTCCACATTACAGGAGCCGCACAGGAATTAGTGTTCCTTGTTGGTACAGTAGGAAATGCGGTAGCTGGCTTGCAGCGTAGCCACTGCACTGCTCTCAGAGCAGATGGCTGTGGAGGAGACAGAAATATTCATAACAGTGCCAGCAATATACACTGCTGCTTCCTGGTAAATCTTACCAGAGCAACTGCAAGGCTATTTCAGCTGTCTGCTCCCAGGGGAGACAGCTGAAATAGCTGTTTAGGGGAGGCCTGCCTGACAGCAGGCAAATCAAGGAGCCTTGCAGACAGCCCCTGTCACGTCAGTAAACCTTTGCACTCCCTGAACCCTGGTGCCATAACTCTTATGAGACTGTGAACACAGCAGCTATTCCTGGAGGTTCAGTCCCTGCATTGTATTCGTACATTTGACATGTTTTCTGGTTCATTTGGGGTACCCAGAGACTGCAGCTGGACCCCAAGAATCTGTGTGTGAGCATCTCAGATGCAAATCTGAACTTGTGCTTCTGTGTGTGTGTGTGGCTGGGAAACCACTCCCCTGCCTGCAGACCACAGGGGTCTTGCCAGCTCAAATGATTTTGTTCAGGGTAGGACCTGTCTCACATCCTCAGACTAAGGAGTGTTTTTTATTTCATTTCAGGGTTACATTCGGCAGTGTCGCAAACATACAGGAATGTTCACCACAGCTCAGTTAAGCACCATTTTTGGAAATATTGAAGATATTTACAAGTTCCAAAGGAAGTTTCTGAAGGATCTTGAGAAACAGTACAACAAAGAGGAGCCTCATCTAAGTGAAATAGGGTCATGTTTTCTTCAACATGTAGGTTGAAAAAGTTGATTTTATTAATGAAATTAACAAAATATGGTAATAAAAAGCCAAGTTACCATATTAGGAGGGGGTTTTAGTAACAAGTGCTTCTTAAATACTAAACTGGCAGCATTTTAGAATGTAAAGTAACTTGCAATTAATTAAATATTTGTTTTAGGTTTCTCGTCATCCTTAGCAGTGATGTAATTTTGTAAACAGTTTTAAGTTTCCTTGTCAAAATTGTAACGTTCACAGATGAGCTGGATTATTTGCAGTGATCTCCTATTCAGCATGCAAAAACTTCATAAAGACATTAAGGAAGGTAGGTAGTGGGGAAAGAGGCTGTGAGTTCTTCATAGACACTTGCTAAGCCTACAGCTGTCTTCCCCAAAGAAAAATACTTCTTAAAGTGGGTTTGATTATCCTGACTCAAGAAGAGAGCTTTATTTCTGTGTTCTGACAAAGGAGGGTAGGTAGATTTGACGGCTACAAGGTAGATTCCTGCATACTTTCAAGACTGATCAGCCTGGAAGCGATATAGAAAATGGATTACTTAATCTAATTATATATAGTAGGTGTTACAAAAATAGCTTTTCTCCTTTAAAGACAAATACTTTAGTAAAGCTGTATTTATTTTTTTTTTTAATATAGCAAGAAGGCTTTGCTATTTACTCAGAGTATTGTAACAATCATCCCAGTGCCTGCATTGAACTCTCCAAACTAATGAAGCAGGGCAAATACCGCCACTTCTTTGAGGCCTGTCGCTTGCTTCAGCAGATGATTGACATTGCCATCGATGGTTTTCTTCTCACGCCTGTTCAGAAGATCTGCAAATATCCTCTGCAGCTTGCAGAATTGCTCAAATACACCACTCAGGAGCACAGGTGAGAGAACTGAAATAACAAATTCTATCATAGTAGTAACACCTAATTATTCAAGTTTTCTGGGTGACACAACACTGAAGCTTTTGAGATCAGGAACAAAGCCGCCACGGACCACGGTAGACAGGACATCTTGGAACCATCACAGTAACAAAAACAGTATCTGAAAATGCAGCACAGGGGACAGAGGGGATGCAAGATAGAATGAGGAATAAGTCAAAGAGGGACAAGGAAAAGAAGACAGTGCTGAAATAGGATGCAGGGAGGGATGTGTAATTCAGAGTGCAAAAAAGGCCAATGTGTCAGAGAAATCAAGGAGAAGGAAATCCAAAGAAGAAGAGGGAAAGACTCATAAAGGTTGTGGATGTAAGAAAAAGTAAAGAATGCCTTAGAAAAAGAACACAACCTGAGCAAGTTTGGGGTTTTGTTAGAAACTTCGTAGTAATAAATATTGCCTTAGTTTGCAGTAAAGTCCAGATATTAGATTTTCAGTTGGCATTAATAAAAATTGACGATGCAGATTATTAACCTTCTTGGTATACCCCTGTGCTGATTTAATCTTTGACTAAATTAAGATTTTATATATAAGTGTCTGTCTTTTTATCTTGTATAATTGCAAGAAAAATATTCCATTGTGACCCCTGTGCTCAAAGTCCAAATGCAGCCTGAGGCAGTGCTTCCTTGGCCAAACTCAGTACTTTAACCTTGAAAAAACTCCCCTTGGAGAGACTGGATTTTTCCCAGGGGCAAAATACAAGGTGTGTGAAGTACTGACATTTAGGTGTGAAATGCTTCTATTCAGGTCTGTGACTACCTGGGAAGTGCTGCAATAACAATTGCTAACAGGAGTTTCTGTTTCACTGCTACTAATTTTAGGAAGGTTAGTCTGTGACCTATTAAACCTGCAGACAGAGTGACAGCGAGATCTTGCCACCTTCCATTCATAGTACCTGCTCTCCTCTTGTGTGGCACAGCATCCAGAGGTGCCTTCAAGCACACAGAGGCACCCACTGTGCAGAGATGCTCACAAACAGGCAGACCTACATCCACATAGAGCATGGGAAGGCTCCAGCCAGCTGGGGGTTTTTGGTAGCATTTTGTTTTCATGAAAAAAAATGAAGTTCCAGTATGCACAGCCTGCTGTGAAGGCCACAGGTTATGTAGCAAGTGTGGAATAAATAGTCACCAACAGAGAAGAAAGGAACTGAGATAAGGAAGGGCAAGTGTAGCGGTATGGATATCATGTGGTCACCCTGTGGGATGTCTCCCTGACGTTAATAAGATGCTGTTATTGTTAATCTCACTTTTTGTATTCAGTGTGGCAGAATAGAGTTTCCACATATAAAAATAAAGAGGGGAGAGAATGCACACATTCAGAAGGGAAGCGCATCCATCAGCAGCAGCCGATGAAAATTGGAACTGAGACAGAAGCAGATAAAAAGGGCAGCAAGGCTAACCCCTTGGCAGGATTTATTTCTGGCTCATGCTGTTGTCTGCTTCTGGCTCCTTTTTCTGAAAGAGGCATTCTGATAGAAGAGGAAAAGCAGCTGCTCTGCTGGCACTGCTATGGCAAGAAATATGTCTCTTCCTTTTTCTCTTCTGAGAGACTCCGTATGAGGAAGGTGAAGAAGTGATGGATGCTATTCAGAGGAGAGAAAAAAAAAGCCTGCCTGCAGCTTGAGGAGATTCATGGGCATGTTGGGAGCTCAGGAAAGAAGGAGGGGAGCAGAATGTTGGAAGAAGGACAGGAGGATTGGCCTGAGTTGATTGCATTAGTCCCACAGCAGGAAGAGGAAGGTGGCCATCATGCCTCTC
This sequence comes from Oriolus oriolus, assembly GCA_013400235.1. Taxonomy (NCBI): domain Eukaryota; kingdom Metazoa; phylum Chordata; class Aves; order Passeriformes; family Corvidae; genus Oriolus; species Oriolus oriolus. The sequence goes on from VXBT01006576.1 coordinate 797,187, forward strand.
AGACATTCCTCCCATGGAAACGGGATGCTTTCTTCATATTGTCTCCTTTAATTCCTCTCTCTGGTACCCCTGTTCTTGTGTTCCTCTCTCACCCTGTTGGGGGTTGCTTTCGGTGTTTTTTTCCTGTCCACTTAGCGTTCTCCATTTGCGTTCATTGACCCAGCCACTGGGAGCAAGAAGGAGAAAATACAGTTGTTAAACACGATTAAGTGACTGTCCTTCCTAAAAAAATCCCACTAAAATCACAGTCCTTTGGTGAAAAACAGCTATCAGTGAGGTCAGTGGGAGTTCTACCATTGTTTTCAGTAGAGACAGTGTTGCAGTTCATTAATCTGTCTCCTCTGCCTCCTTCCACCAGTCTAATAATTTGCTCCTGGACAATCCCAGCAGTACAGCAGCACTGAATTGTACAGGCTACTGTGTGGGGTTTGGGATAGTGGGAATCAGGTTTCTCTTATTTAAGTACCTGAGTAGAGGGATAAGTGGATAATGTGGGCTAGTACTGCAAGCACTGTGGTTGCATCATGACCATGGTTTGTGATTGCATCATGTCCATTGTATAAGTGATCTTTGAAACGTGCCTGCATTTCACAGTGATTATGGCAACATAAAGGCTGCATATGAGGCCATGAAGAACGTGGCATGCCTGATCAACGAGCGAAAACGGAGACTAGAAAGCATAGACAAGATTGCACGTTGGCAAGTCTCTATTGTAGACTGGGAGGTGAGTGTCAGCCTGTGCCTTTTCTGGGCAAAGGTACTGTGTACAATACTTGATGTCCCCTGCAGGATGTGTCTTTCTGCGTAGGTGGTTGTTTATGGTGTCTGCTTTTCAAGTGGTCATTGCTCAGTTAAAAGTCCAGTTGCTTCATTTGCAATGTTTCTGTTACTGATTAACCTTGTTTATAGTTCAGGAAGAGCAGCACGTATTAACTTGGACACTTGCCTTTGAGATGAGATGACAAAATGGATCTTTTAAAAATGCTAGACCAGTTGAATCTTGTTTGGAATTTTGGTAGTTCTGTCAGAAAGGGAACTTGTTTCACTGGCTTAAATGTTTCCCTCTGTTTATGCAGAAATAAAGTAGAACAGAACCACATTGATTGAATTTATCTCTGTGACATAATTTACATTGTTTGACATTTTCAAATCTAACAGTAAAAACACAAGAAGAGTGATAGAACTTAAGACTTGATTATGTAGTGAGACTGATTAGACACACAGTAAGATCTTAAAATATTATTTACTTAATACATATCTCTTTATCTCTATATCTATCTTCCTAGGGACCAGATGTGTTAGCTAGGAGCTCAGAACTGATCCACTCAGGAGAACTGACCAAAATATCAAAACAAGGCAAAAGCCAGCAGAGGACTTTCTTCCTTTTTGACCATCAGCTTGTCTTTTGTAAGAAGGACTTGCTGAGAAGGGACATCTTGTATTACAAGGATCGTATTGACATGGACGAGATGGAAATTGTGGACACCGAAGATGGCAGAGATAAAGACTTTAACATTAATGTCAAGAATGCTTTTAAGATAATAAACAGAACAACAGAAGAGATTCATTTGTTCTGTGCAAAAAAACAAGAGGATAAAAAGAGATGGATGGAGGCGTGTGAAAGTGAAAGGAGAAGAGTTCGAGAAGACAAGGAAATGGGTGAGTGGAACAATTTCCTCTCTAAACAGTGGTTAAAACAAACTTGCTTGTGCAGTTCTTTAAGTTTTGTACAGATGTGCACTCTCTCTTCTTGAGTTGGTGTCCCTTTCTTACTTGACATGATGTTTGCTGTGTGAGTGAAGCCTATTCAGGTGTGTTTGCCCTGTCACTGTGGGCCAAAGGTCCAGGGCAGGTAGCATCACTGATATGATTCTGGTGCATTATGGAGCAGAATGAGAGATGAGATATGACAAGATGCAATTCACAAAGACCGATCAATAATAAAAATCCATCTAAAGTCCTAACACTTTGTATGAACAATTGGCCAAAAATATCTGTTTGTAAAGGACACTTTTTTGCAAAGCCAAGCAGCAATAATTGTAGATCTATACTGTCTGTGTCATATAGTGGCACCTCCTGTGTCAGGAGGCCTGTGCAGTTGTATGGTGTCATTAATTACAGACCCAGCAATAGCACCATTGGACAGTGCACGGAGAACTGAAGCCAAACCCTGAGTGAGCAGGAAAAAAGATAGTAAATCCTAGGACCAGTTTTAGACCTACAGCCTGTGGGACACTCTAAGGACAGTGTGTCTTCTGTGTCAATGTATAGTTAGGATTGCTTTTTTGGTTTTGCATTGTTTCATGCTTCCTTTAAGATCAGTGACAAAAGCTCCAACAAAATTTCATTGGCAAAACATATACAAAGAAATCAGCAACACTAGTTAAAAAAAAGAAAACTCTTTCTAATATTTCTAAAAAGTCATGTAAGTGCATCTCTGTGTGTTGGCTGCATGAGAACTTCTCCTTTTCAATAATGTTTGTGAGGCTAAGGCTTTGGATTGACATCAGGTTAACACTGGAAGTGCAGTGAAGTGGATTGTACAAGTCAGCATTATTAAAACTTAAACAAGTTGCCAAATCTTATATTCCATGTCCATGTAAAACACCTGGTCATAATAATAGGAAGACAGGAATAACCCTTACATTACAAATGTAAACCTTTTGATCTTAGTGGCTTTCTCTCGTTTGATACTATTCTAAGTATGGCAAAAGTAAGGCCTCTTACATAGGTACTTTAGATAGTCCATAAGCAGAAGAAAATACTTACGAGTTTGCCAATTCATTCTCGATTTAAAATCAGTTTTAACCCTTCCACATTGCACCAACTCTTGCAATTAATCTCAGTTGTCTTGAGTCTAGAGTAAACAATGAACGAGCCACAACTAAATTTCCCTCAGACTTTCCAAACCTGACTCTTCTCCAGTGCTGAACGTCACAGTGTGACATTACAATTGGTGTTGTTGGGCACGATGCTGATGCCTTTCACACCTTGCTCTGCGTGGAGCTTGCTCTGCCACCTTGTGCTCATGGGCATGGAAGGTAGCTGCCTTCCCTAATTCACCTAAACAGAACTCTAAAATAGTGGATATTGCAAAAGGGTGAAGGTGATCAGAGGGTAATAGAGCAATGCTGAGGATCTGATCATAATGGTCCACACAATCCCTCTTAACACCAAAGTTACAGAACGATTCCACTCCAGTATACAATGAGACCCGTAATGCAGTGACATGGAAGGAAGTTACTGAGTAAAACACAGCTCCTGCACTGTCTTTCGCATGACTGAGCTAAAGAAGATAAAAAGTGAACAAGTGAACACTTCTGTTTCCATCCTTTCTAAGGAGAAGCATTCTTGAGCCCTGCACCTCCTCCTGGATGGTTCCTTTATGGAGCGCTGGGAGAGTACGTTGAGCAATTAAATGCTGTCTGTCAGGAAGCTTCTGAGGCTCTGCCCTGGGCAGCAACAGGTCTGTCTTGGTGTTACCATTCCTCCTGAGTGACACTGCTGCAGAAATCCCCAAGCATGAGGAAGCTGCAAAGGTGTAGCAGCTACAGCCCTAAACTATTCTGCTGGGACCTCATGAAAATCATACGCTATTCCAAAGAGTAACCATTCAACAGTGGTGGCACTGGCAGTGAGATTTGTCGTAATAGCACTAACCCTTTTTTAGGGCTGGGTCACAAACTCCCGTGGTGCTGAGTGCAAGAACTGCACAAGGAGGGTGCACTGTGCTTGGCGCTCTTCAGGCACAGTGCAATATAGTGATAAAAAAAAAACCAGTAAAAAGAGAAACTGTATGTTTGATAATGGCACATAGGCACATGCAGTCTTTTCTGCCCATGTAACATCCAGCCTTCTGTAAACTTGTTTTTCAAATGTTGCAGCTCGTTATTCTGATGTACCTGTTTTGGACAGGTATTATGAACCAGAGGAAAGATAGTTGAGTTGTAGTAGCTAATGTCCATCTGGTGTTGTGAGTCACAGTGGCTTGGATGTTTTCTCCATTAACCAGAAGACTGTTTCTTTTCTAAAATTTCTCCTTTTTTTGGCATAATTGAACATTTCCCTTAGCCAAAACCAATGGAAAGGTGCCAGTATTCTCAACCTCAGGTTTAAATTTATCTTGTTGATTTTGTAAACTATCTTGCTGGACTATACACAAAGCCTCTAATCTAACCACTCAGAGAACAAATAATACTCTTTCAATTCAGACCTGCAAATGGCATTTTACTTCTATTTTCAAAGACACTTTGGTGTGAGTCATCGTCTCCCAAACCATATCTAGCTTTTCTTAGCTTTTATGAATATATGAGAGAAAAGGCCACAGCCAGAAAATCCTTCTCCAAACCACTAACAGTAACCCTAAGAAAGTAGTCTGATCTCTCTTGATGAAATTGCTTTCATTTTAAAAAATCTATTTCCTTGTTTCTACAAAGGAAAAAAAAACAAACCCTGCAGAATAAAATAAACTTCATCTACCCCAAAATTATGGATGTTTTAAGTTAATAGGCTGATTTGTAATAAATTCTTCATAAGTTCAGGATAAAAAATAAAGGGAGTTTTAAAAGTATAGAGAAGTATAGAGGGAAGATGCAAAGTGGAACTGAAGCAGACACTTCATTCTGGCTTTGAACCACAACTTCTGTGCTCTTTCTGTGCATCTGAGCGAAATGAGTGCAGCCTTACGCACAGCATGAAACGAAGCAGCATGTGCACCCTGTTGTCACCTTGTGCAAATGTGACATTTCCATGTATCTCAGTTGTATTGTGCACAGGGAGAGGAAACTGGAGTGCCTTTACCTGGGCTCCAGACAGCACCAGTCTCTGGTGCCACCTTCTAGCAGATGTCTGTCATCTCTGTACTCACCACAGCTCAATCATACACCTATCACACAATAGTAAATAGCACAGGGTTACCCATGTGCTTCATGTAAGTTATACAAGTATGTGAACAGGTGCATGAGAAACCTGAGTGAGGGACCAGCTCCAGAATGATGCAGCCAAAACCACGTCACAGCCTGCTTCAGTGTCTGGCAGATTTTGTGATACTCTCGTCTGAGTGGAGGGAAGGATACCCAGATTTGTACTAGTGCAATACTAGTGACTCCAATTTGTTACCCAGGTTAGCTCAGAGTGAGTGAAATACAAAAGGATTCTGCATTTGTGATCCATTACTTGGGTGACTTGCAGATTTCAGAAATATTAATTAACACTTTTTTTTAAAATCTCTTGTTTTCTGGACTTATCTATCATTATCCCAGTGAAAAACTCCCTTTAAGGTCTTATGACAGTATGAAACATACTTCTGAAAACTCCAGGTGTATTACTACTAAGATTTACTAAAAATTGCTTTGAATGTAGTTTACCTTACTTGTTTTAATTTAATGTAGTCAAGTATTAGATACAGTAATTTTGTACTAGTGCCCTAATTTACTCTTTGACATAGGTATGGAAATCTCAGAAAACCAGAAGAAACAAGCCATGCAGAATGCCCGTAAGTCAAGGCAAGGAAAAATGAAAGGTGGGTGTTCAGAAATGCGTTACCTTCTTACTGTGTTCCAATGATCTTTTTGTTAGGAAATAGCTCAGTCTGGCTGTGGCTGAGTTCTTCAGTCTTCTTAAAACATTTTTTGTGGTTTACATGGAGCCAAGTAATTGCCATTAACCTGTATTTTAATATTAAATTCCAATGTCTCTGGAAACTGTCTACTAAATCAGCTCCCTGAACTCCTTGGAACAGACCAGTCAGTATTCTGTATATTAGAGAAGAAGCTCAAAAGGTAGGGCAAGCTGTTTATTTTAGGGTTGTGAGGGATTGCATGCAGACGTTAAATTAGAAATGAGTGTTACTGATTCCTTCCTTTGTTTTTACGGAAAGAGCTTGTTCTTCTTTACCAGTTCTGTGCCTTCTTTAAAATGCCCTAAACTTCTTTTTGCAAGCCGCATTGTTACATTTTTTACAGTAACAGTCAACATGACTTCTGACATCCCTCTAGAAGGAAGGATGGACTAGAAGCTTGTTTATCAGGAAATGGCTTTTTTATTCATTTAGTCTCAGAAAATATTCACAACAGAAACAAATCACAACAGATTTTGTCCTTTTCCATCTTAAAGTCAAACTCAGGAAAATCTTTAGTGTGCTGAGAGAAAAGTAGAACAAGATTTAAGTCTGAGTTTAGGAGTGAAGGAGTTGATGTTAGGTTGTCTTCTGTTCCCTGGAATTAATATTCTTAAAGCATTTTCTCTTTATCAGTCACTAGATACCCGTAGAACCTGTCTGGATTTTCAGGAGAATGATTAAAGTTTGTGATTAGGAGATTCTGTTCAGAATGCACAAAGCTCAAAGTCTTAAGAACATTAACCCATAAAAATATATTCCAAATAAAAGAAACAACATTTTTGTTGGTAGCAGTATTTTACCCAACCTTACTCTGAGAGTGGACTGAAGTACTAGTATTTGCTGTTTGAAGTCATTCCTTTGAAATACCAGGATTTGCTTGTGCAAACAATATAGTCCAGCTATGTGAAATTGCTGCTTGTTTTTGGTAATTCTGTAATGTTATTTTTATTGGTGCTGTTGTCTTCTTAAGCCAACTCAATGCAGCAATTGAAAAATCAAACATCAGAAAAGGTGACCTTTAGTAGTTCTGCCATTCAAGATCACAGCAAAATTCATCTTGTCGCTTGGCTCTGTGCTTAAATTTCCCTGGCTGACTCAGGTGCTTTCTCAAACTGTTCCTTCTGCAGGTGTGAGCTATAATGGGTGTCCCGTGCCTCCTCCACACCAAACCCTGCATCCCCTTCACCAGCGACACATCACCGTGCCTACCAGTGTCCCACAGCAGCAGGTCTTTGCCCTGGCAGAACCCAAGCGGAAGCCATCCCTCTTCTGGCATACCTTCAACAAACTCACTCCCTTTAAAAAGTGAGGGACCAAGGACCTGGAAGGACATCAGCAGAGAGGGAGACTTACTCCAGAGGAGGACCTTGGAGACACAATCAAGCTTACTTGAGCTCCGCAAATCTCCCATTTCAGAGGCAGAACCTTGGGTTCCCTTGAGCCAGGAATGCAGCCTTTGTCTTGGATAAGAATGAAGTTGGTCAAGGCTGCTCTGAAGTCCATGCTGCCGAGTGTCAGCATTGCTGATGAAGAGCAGTCTCTCTTCTGACAAAGACAACTTGCTGTTACGCAGAAGCAGCAGTATTTGATCTCTGTTTCTTAGTTATGTTGAAGTAGTGATGGAATCATGCAGGTCATTGTAACATTTCATTTTTCTTAACCTTATATTGACGGCCAAATTTTGGACAGAGAGGAATTTTTCCTTAGGGATGTGTCAGCAAGGAGTCTTAGGAGAGTTTTCTCCTTCCTTCGGCAGCACTGAGCACAGACCGCCCATTAAAATCAGGTGGAGATATCCCATGTGATTAACCAGCTGTTGCAGAATTTAGTGGACCCTAATCCTTCCTGTCTTTTTTCTATTGCATTGCCAAATGGCAGGAGAACGTCCCGCAAGGCCTTACCATATTCCAGATTGGAACAGGGAAATTTTATTCTGTCCTATAGAAACATGAACAGAGTGTGAAATGAACTGTAAAGATATGTGCATTTATTGCACACAAGTGGAAACAAGAGGAGCCCAGGGCATCTCAGATTGATTAATTTCAGTCAGAGCAAGATACTGCACGCATATGTGCTCTTCAGTGTAGAGCTTTTATATTGCTTTTCACGCATTTCTTCACCTGGGAGACTCTTCTTTGTATTTCCAATGTGCTTATTTCTCTGTGTAAAAAATACTTTTTTATTTTCTCACGGAGATAATGTGAATGTACAAAGTCAGAATTGAGACAATACATGGTGACTGCTGGCTATGTTACATAGGTCTCATGCTTTTTATTCATATACTTGGACTTAGAAAATGAATAAATAGTAATGTAAATATATTGAAGCAGTCTGGATTCATGCTTCTTGTACACAGTCAGTTGACAATGGGTTTTGACCAATAACTTCAGAAAGAAAGAGAAATCTTTACTGGAAGGGACAAAGAAATCATGTGGACAAGAGATGGATTTTTGTTTCGGTGTCATCAGTCCTCACTGGAAGGGGAAGAACCTGACTTGATTAAGGTCAGCTCTGGCCACCATATGCAATCTGTGATTTGCATTGCTTCAATTTGTCTATGGCATGAAGTTGATCTGGGAGGGTAACTTTTAAAAAGCCACCAGGAAGAAAGAGGATCCTGATATGTGTAGCACTGATAATTTTTGCTTGCTTGCTCTCATCAAGGATGACAAGACTGCTGAGAATATGGAAGGAAATAAAGACTTGATATGTTTCAGAACTGATTTGCTATGAATGTCTTTACAATACTTTATCTCATGCTGCTGATTAGGGGCATTACCTGATGATTAGGATGGATTCAAGGGTATTCTTTGACAATGGGCACAATCAGCTTTGTCATGGATCTGTAATATATGAAAAACAAGCAAGGGGCTAGAGGCCAGGCATCTTAACAACAATGTAAAAAAGCCTTATTTTAAAGATGTGTTTGTTCCTACTACTAGTGTTACCTCCATATTTTTATTTATCATCAGTGTTGTGAAGCCCACCAGTAACTATATTTTGTGATTTCATAACTTTGTGGCCACTTCTGCAAGGCCCAGGTTTGTGGTTTTGATTTTAAATTACATCTTTTGACAACTGTACATTTCAAATGCCTTGTGTATATAGTTCAGCAATAAGGCAAAGTCTGGTATGCTCAGCCGAATTGTGCCCTGCATAGTGAACTTCATTGCTTGAGCTTTCCCATAGCAATGGGAGATGACCTAAACTAGTTAAGAACTGGAAATGCGCACTGACGTTTGTAATGATCCAGCTGAAAGAAAATGCACGGGGAAGTCAGTGAAAAAAGCTGCTTGTGTATTTCTCTTGATGTTTAAGCCAGCCGTCGCTGTACAGATTTTTTTTTAAAGATAATTCTAAATGCTTGATTTAAATACAAGGAGCAGACTTCCAAATGCAGGCATGGATGCACGCCCTTCCCCTCAAATGAGTAAGCCTTTTGCGTTTCTTACATACCCATTTTTGTGGGTACTTGCCACGTTCAGGCCTGCAAACCAATGAGAAGCATGTATGGTGCGAGCAAAGATGATGTTTTTCATAATCACATTTTGAAAGACTGGTTCTAGGTACAAAAAAAAGGCTGAAGTTGGGTTGCAGTGCTCACCCAGAAACTTTGCCAGCTGGACCTGAAGACATTATGAGATCCACACTTACATGTGTGTCTTTGCTGAAACCTACTTCCTTCCAGCTCTTGGTTCTGTGGGGTGTTGGAAAAAACTGGTTTGGGGATCTTTCTTCTGACATGCCAGTGCCCATGAAGGCTCTTCCCATGTATTAGTGCTGGTGCCTTAGCCCTAAAAATGAACAGAAATGTTTGTATATGGTTTTTTCTCAAGAAGTGAATTTCAAACAGATAAAAAGAAAATATTTCATGGTGCAGATTACTCAGGACAGTTTTACATATAGTAAATACATATACATTTACCCTTCATATAGACATGGTTGTTTTGTAATGCTCTCTCTGTCTTTCTTTGCAGTATGACCTCGCAACAGATTTAAGATCCAAAACAGTGAGACAGACCAAATTTATACGATGCCACAGTCTTTTAAAAAATTACAGTGAATTGAAAATACACAATTATATTATTCAACAATTAAGACAAATATTTACTTGGGAGTCAGCCTCACTTCAGAGTCTGTGGGAAGGAGTTGCAACTAAAATATAAACATTTGAATTCTAGCAGCTCTTGCTCTGATTCTCCTTCTGATGACAAAACATATATATATATCATCACAAAGTTGTGATGGCAACATCTGTTCTTTTCCACTTGCATGCTGTAAGTTACTATAAAAAATACTAGGGCAACTACTAAAGAACATTTGTGCCTCATTTAGATAAAGCCCAGCCAGAGCCTTCCTGATGGCCTGCTGAGCAGATAACCTCAGACTTTTTGCATGAGATGCAGTAAAATATAATTGTCCTCAAATGTGTTCCCGCTGAGTTCGGAAAATGCCAAACCATAATTGCATCCAACTCCGAGCATTTGATGTATAAAATAATAAGATTGTTTTACAAGTGGCTCTTGCCATGCTAAATTTCACATTGAATTTTAGTGGTCAGTGTAAGAACTGAGTTCAAAGACAGACTTCTCAAATGTTCCACATTTTAGTTGTCTTTTGAAAATAATTATATCACAATTTTGGAGCCAAAGGTCTTTAGCCATAACTAACACAGTACCTTTCTCTGACTGCCTTTCTGCTTTTTTTTCTATATGTGTGGCATTTGTATGTAGGAGATGCCTTCTGAACGATCTCTAATTTAAAACTCTTTGTTGTAAATACTAGGGATAGCTTGCATATATATTTTATTTTGGTAAGTGTTTTGTAACATTGTACCTTCCGTACATTGCTTTGTGCATCTCACCCCATGTGTGTGCTGTTACACATGTTGTAAATGAAGTGTCCTGGCTGCAGAGCAGAGGAATTGGCTGTTGACAGCTGAAGTACAATGTGTAGGACTGCAGTAGCTTGATGTGCATTTGTTCTGGAGTAACTGCATTGCAAGATTTATTTACTCTTCGAACGTTGTTTGTCAAATGAATCTATTTTCTGGAAATAAGTACAAACTTACATTCCTATTATTTTTCTCTTATTGTACATGTTTGAATTAAATAATATACAAAGCTGAAGTTCCTCATCTGTGTCTTATAAAACTTCGTTGCGCAGTTTTAAAATTGTTGTGGGTTTTTTGTTGTCTACAAAATTTCCTTTGTGATGCAAAAATGTATCGACTGTCATATTTCTTTGGGGATTTTAAAGGAAAAAAGTCACACCCTCCTCTCTTGGTTTCCCAGTAACAGCTTCAGTACTTCCCAGCAGAAGTTCATTTTAATAATGACTAAGCCTGGTTCTGGTATTGAAGTCTTCATTGTTCAAGCAAAGCCCGTCCTTGTTGCTATCTCAGCCTGTGATTCCTGTGTTTTACCTTGTCCTGGCAGAGGGTTCACACAGTACCCCTTGGAATACATGCAAATGGAGCTTCTGTGTTAGTAAAGCTCCTCCTAACGGAAGATGATGACTTAAGTACTGCAGGTAAGAAGGATTAAATTTTATTTTCTTTGGAATGAAAGCAAAACCATTTAAAGGGTTTCACCCAAAAGGCATGTTCTGCAAATGTGTATGAACGTGCTTACCTGTCTGCTTGATAGACCAATGGGTAACACAGCTGGGGATTCAAATTCTCCAATTTGGGGAAGATTTTGTACCCCATTATTCTGACAGGGCAGAGGGTCACATCTGAAAGGTGTGCCTGTGCCCTTGCTGCTCCAGGCTATGTCCAAAATTGCGTTTTGCTGAGGCACATCAGCTTTAACAAAATAACATACTTTGCTGAAATCTTTTCATCAGAAATGTTTTGGTGAGTTCAAATGCTGGCACAATAGTTGGTTTGCTAATCCTTTACCCTTCTTTCCAACATCCAGGCTCTTACATTTCTTGGTTCACCTCAAAGATGAGGGTTCCACGGGCCTCCCAAGGTGGCTGCTGCTGCGGTGGGATGTGTGCTGAGTGCTCCAACATTAAAGTAGCAGGCACAGTTGGAGCACTTAGTGAGATAGCTTGGATGACAGAAAAACATACCCTGAGCAAACACTGGAGTAGGATGTTGCAATCAATATGCTTTCTAAGGACCCTGTGGTTCATCTGGCTGGGGTGAGCTCATTTGTGCATTTTATTTCACGCTTGGGCAGTCAGGCTAAATCCTGTAGATCATTCTATACTATAAGCTTTTAAGTTCCTTGAGAGCTGATCTATCAGATGGTGCTTTTAGCTTGCACAGAAATAGCACTGCTTGTCTTGGATTTTTTTTGTTGCTGTTTGTTTAGGGTTTTTCCAAAGGCTGCATAATGATCTGTGCTTGGGAACAGAGACAAGGACTTGGGCCTTTTCGTGTTCCAGAATCAAAGGAGAAATGAAAAACTCAGCAATGAAAAACAGCACTCCACATAGCTTGTAAGGAAAGCACACAAATTCTCCTTACACAAATAAATGTCTTTCTAAATGCTTTACAAAATCCAGTTACTCTATCTAGACGATATGTAATTGTGAGAATATGACAAAACTGTATGAACTGTCAGCACAACACGTTTTTTGTTAATCTTGAGTCCCTGTTTAGTTCACTGCAATCAGAACTTGTCCTTGTCCAGTGCCTGGGGCTGAGAACCCCCCTACTGCCACTATTAGGTGTTTAGGCTCTGGTTTTAAAAAACAGATGTGTGTGTGTGTGTACATGTGTTTACACTGACATCTCCTTTACAGACTCCATCTGGCATCCCCAAATGTCTCTGCTGGCACCTACAGCAGGTTGCACCAGTCAAGTGACCCACACCCATAACACCTTCCTTCTGTTTACATTACATCCTACATTTCTGTTGTGCATCTTGGGGTTTGTGTGTGTGTGTGTGTGATTGAATGATAACTGGACAACATTTTATGTGAGTCATTTTAATGTTTTAAGCATTCAGACTGGGACACCTGCAATGGCAGCCAGACCACTCTGCAGACAAGCAGAGTTTGGAAGGTGTCCATTCACATCACTGGAGTCACATCAGTGAAGTTCAGAAGGGCAGATCTGAGAGGGCAGAGGTCAGCAGAGGAAGAAGTACCACTGCTCTTCAAGGGCTGAATTTCTCTCCAAACACAAGGTGATGTAGGATTTATCAACTGTTTCTCCCAGGGATTTTTTTTCAGGAAAGCTGAAACTGCTTAAGGGGAAAGGAGGAGCCCCAGGTACACCATGGCCCCTTCCTATAAGCCCACCCCAGACTTAAGAGATACTGACTTACTGAAAAAGTGTCTAGAAGCTGCTCTGCTAATAAGGTCAGGTATATCTCATTAACCATCCATCTCATGGTCATTGCTGTCATATTCATCTAACAGAGGTGATTAGCACAGCAATCAATCTAAAAACCCCTGCATCTCCTGCCTGTCAGATGCAATGTTTTTTAAGACCAAATGATGAACTCTTGCTCCTGTGTAATTATTTTCAAGTCATTATTCTGTGATGAGACAAGGCACTAAAAAGCAGCTGAAGGAAACATTTGTCTTTAAGGCTATTTCTACAGCAGTTGGTTGACTGCTAAAAATGCGTCAAACCAGAATAACTGCTGAGTCCATCAAGGTGGAGCTAACTGATGGGTGACGTTATTCCTGACTGGCAGGGTGGGCTGTTTTTTAATGACTCAAACTTTTAATTGAGAGAGGAGGCTGAGGCTAAGCAGCCTTAGAAAATTTCAGATGGTGCTTAATGGGTAAAGAGAAAAGGATTGTTCGTTGTGGCTCTCTTTTCTTCTCCTCAGTTAGCACAGCAGCGAGGTTAATTTGGCTACAGAAGCTCATTCAAGTAGAGCAGCGAATTGCTGCACATGGTCCTTCCTTTTCTTCAGAGCGCGGTGGACGCGATGTCCCGGGTTCAAGCCAGGGCACCTGAAGTCTTGCAATGTTTTGGTGTCGCCGCAGGGTGGTGGTGAAGATCTTACAGAAAACTTCATCTCCCAGCGGTGCTGAGGGAGCGTTCTTTGATTTGTGCAGAGCACACGTGTCACATCTTTGCAGTCGGGCGACACCCTCGGACACTGTTTGCAGTCGCTTGAACCAACAAGGGTGAATTAAGGCCACTTCCTCTAACACATAAACTCCTGTTACTTTTGGTCTTATCCTTCACTATTGATGATCAGCATTTAGGGAGTTGATGATAAGCTCAGTTGATTTCCACTAGTCCTTAGACAGCAGCAGTTTCAGTAGTTTCAAGAAGACACGGTTAAGAGTTGAGTTACGGCTTTTTCCAAATTAGGTACATATAATTTAGTAGCCCAATAGCTTTGACTGTTGCTTGAATAGCTAGACAGGGAGACTGCTAGTTACACATGAAAAACGTTGTAATTCTATTTATTTGCTTTTATTCAACCTTGTTACCTCTTTTCCACAATCACCTAATAATTGTAATGCCACATTCTCATAATTTTCAGTTTTAATTTCTATAGTTTTTGTACCTAAATCCATTGTAAATTACCTGATTCAGAAATGAACTTCATTATATATTTTAGCAGCACAATAATAGTGTGAGACATGCCTTCCTTCCCGCAAATCAACCAAGCTGTCGGAGGCTAACATTTGTGTGATGTATTTGGACAAAGGAACAGGGAAATAAAAGCCTTACTAATCCATTTTAACAATTTTCTTTCATGTACCAGTGGTAAAAGCCAAAGTACAGAGCACTTCAGCTTAATATTGGAATAAATAAAAGATTCCACTTTAAACCTCTGCTTTAATTATTGAACAGCTCCCAGAATTAAATCACTGACCTTTGAGAATTTAGTGACCAAACAAGTGCTCGTCCTCAAGGCGCATATCTGAGTGTGCATTCCTTTACATGAAGCTTTTACACTCAGTTTAAAGATGCCCAAGAACATTGCAAGTACCAAGTGAATGAGGTAAGAAGAAAGGTCCTATTTATGTGATGATGATATTTGTGTCAGCTTGTGGAGTGGAGTGCATGTATGGGGATCACACTGTGTATTCTTTAAGCAAGGAACACTTCCTTAGACAACTGGGAATGGGGTTTTCTGTAAGCAGACAAAGACTGTCAGCCTTCTCCTTGGGATGCACCATATCCTAACAGCATCATACAGAGCACTTCTTCCTTTTGCACTCTTCTGGAGTCCTTTAACTAAGGCAGCAAATGTTTATATACCTCAGAAGTAGCAAGTGTTTTATCTGTTTTCACCTTTTTTTAGTGCCAACCAGCAGTAGCACACTAAGTGGGGTTTTTCTGATGGGTGATCAAACATCTCTGAGTAAAGCCATTGGCAAAGACACCATAAATCATTTCTAATAATGGTTGCAAAATGGGGAACTTTTCAGAACACAGAATAAAAAGATTAAGGAACATGTCCCAAAATTAAAGTCTTACTCTATAAATTAGGTTAAGGGTCTAATTATTCTGATTGAGGACATACTGGTGTCTCTCTGTGTGGTACTAGTGTGCATTGTTTCATGAGAATGAGAAATGGTGGTGAAGAGATTAAAGAGAAGACATAATTTTTTAGTCAATGCTAGTTAATATTTCAAAAGGAATACTGATCTTACTCGTCATTAATAAAATAACCAATTCCAAAACCAATTGTGCAAAATTTACTCATTCTAACAATCACTTTTACCTGTTTAAGTACTTAATCTATATAGCCAAAGCTTCTGTGCATTAGACATTTATGGTTATTAATTCCAAATAAAACAGGTATTAATTTTGTTGCTATTTGCTTTTTATTCCTCAGTCTAATCTCCTCCCAACAATTGCTCTTACACTCAATTAAACCAGCTGTGTCCAGGATTAAGTCTTAATGTATTTCAATGGGCCTATACTAAAAGACATTTTATAGGAGGGACTCTCTAGTGAAAAGATAAATATAAGCTGGACTTTTAGTAGCAAAGTTACATGAATTGGGAGAACCCAGCTAAAGACTTGTTTTTGCCATAAAACTCTCTTACTTGATTCCTCTCATCTTTGCCCTCATTTCACTCTGCTCCCGCTCTGACCCTTCCTCTGAGGTTATTCAACTTACTAACCCAGTAGGGGACTAACTCCAGTGAATAATTATTAAAAAAAAAAAAAAAAAGAAAAAATGTGGTTGCTTTGTGGTGAATGACGGGGTTGAACTGCCTTAGCTCGCCTCCCATGGCACCATCTCCTGGGAGATGAGAGGTACAACCTTGCAGTCACAAGTAGGTGCAGGGGGAAATGCAGATGGAGAATTGCGTAAAGCTAATGTTTTAAATGTATAATGATGCTATGACTGATATCTCCATTAAACAATTATTTAAAATAGCACTCAGTAGTCTCTAAGACTGTAATTAATGCTATATAGAGATTTATAAGTAAAACAGAAGAATAGACAGGGTGAAAACCCATTTCCTTATTTTCCTCCCTCCACCACCCTGCACTCCCTTCTAAGGTAGACATAGGCAGATGTACTTTTTCTTTCTTAAACATTTCAGCCGAAGTCATATAACCTATCTAAAGAATGAAAAGCTGGATTGTACTGCTGGCTATTGTAGTCAGCACAGCAGAAACACAAAAACAGGATGTCTGCACCCAAGGGTATCCTGGCATCCCTGGCAATCCTGGGCACAATGGCATACCTGGTCGTGATGGACGTGACGGGTCAAAAGGAGACAAGGGAGATACAGGTACTATGTTCAGAATGAATGATTTAATGTATCAAATGCAAGGCCATTCACTCCCAAATTTGTCTGTCATTACTCTGCATGAATGGGATTATTCTGCCTAGCCTTCAGAAAACATTTCAGACATTGGTCATTTACCCATTTGAAGAAGGAAATATAAAGAAAGGCTTAATAATGAAAGCAAGACAGCTGATATTATGGAGATGTCAGGCTCATGGGATAAAAACAAAAGAAAAAAAGGCTTTACCTTCTGTTGTGGGAATATTTTCAAGACTATTTGAAAATTTTAAAGCCTGCAAACCTACTCCTACTCCTCTAAGATAGAAACTATATTTCTGCAAAGAGCTTCATGCCCAGTAAACAAAAAAAAGCAACAACTGATACCTTGTTTGGTGTAGTAGGAAGTATACCATGTTAAGTAGATTTCTCTTACCTAAATTATGCATTTGTAGGACTTGATTCTGAGTATGCCTGCTTGCTGTAACTCAAGAGTCACTAGAGTAAGTTCAGAAATGGAGACTATTGAAAAACAATGTAGGATTCATGTCTGCTCCAGCAGGCTATAATAAAGATTTGTGTGAGATATCAAAGCCAGAGATAATCTCAGCATCCTAAAGCTAATCAGCCCCATAATATCTTAAGCCTTAGGTTAATGATGGCCCTCGTATCCATGCTGGAATATCAAGGCCAGGGTTGCACAAGGTGATAAATCTGCAGGCATGTGGATATATAACACTTCACCACCTTTTAAAATATAGAAAGAAACAAAGATTTCCATTAGCATCTTAATAGGCACATACATTTCAATGCCCTCTTTTTCTGTGTGCAGGGTTCCAGAAAGGAACTGAAAAACAGAAAACCCAAAGCTTTCTTATTTTCATTTATCTTATAAAGGCCCTTCCTTCCCTCCAGTGAGTTTTCACGATACCACTGGATTCTGATAAACTCCCCAACTTTTTTCCTAAATTAATCTGTGATGATGATTGTACTGACTGTTCTTTGTTTGAATGAAGTGGGGTGACTGTAGCATTCTTTATATCTATGTACATACATACATCTTTGTGGTTTAATACCTGAAAATTAATTTTGTTCCTTACCAAGTCAGTGAAATTTCAGCAGATGCTGGGATGTGCCCATTGTGCAGAAAACTGCTGAAAAACTGTTCTCTGGTCCATATGGCTGGAGAGCTACTCTTGGAATATGGTTACAACCAACCTGCCAACTCTATTTTTCTTCTGTTGCTGCACTCTGGATGCAAATCCAGGTGCTAGGTACAGGGATCAAGAGTGTGAACGCCTTCCTCAACTCTACAGGCAATATTACTCCGCTGTAATGATCCATTACCATCGGTCAAACTCCTGCACATGTCTCTTCTTGAGGCAGGAATTTACCATTCATAGAATCATAGAATCATTACAGCTGGAAAAGACGTCTAAGATGATCGAGTCATTAACCCAGCACTGCCAGGCCCACCACTAAACCATGTCCTTGTTTCACTGCTAGGCTTGCTGCCCCTGCAATGCCTCTAGCTGAATGTGGCTCCCTCACTCCATTTCCACTGATGCAGGCAACAAGAGAAGAAGTTTTCACATTGGTGGTCCTCACCAGGATATAGCGACTCTATGTATCTCAATAGCTCACCTCTTTATGTCAAGGATTCCTTCTGCACCCAAAAAGCACCATCCTCAAGCAGAGTTGCTGTACTCTTTGTCAATCCCTCCATAAGATAAAAGTACCAGCAGTGGTTGCCACTAAAAGTCAGGAATAAGAGTATGTTTTACATTACTGTTTGGCCAAGCTTGAAGAGGAAGGATTAAAGGACTCTTCTGAAGTTTTCTGGTAATTTGTTTAATAAAAATCTGTTTTTTTAATTTCTGTACCAGGTGAACCAGGAGTTCCGGGCAGTCCAGGAAAAGACGGTGTCAATGGAGAGAAAGGCGAACAAGGTTAGAGAAGTGTTACAATTTAATATTTGTCTATGAACTGCTGCCCTTGTGTTTGTGAACTCATCATACAACCTCATCTATTTTCAGTTCATTGCTACTGTTAAATTCTCTCATTTAAATTGAGAACAGAAAACTGTACAAATAGCATTAATCCTAACGTGAGGAGCCAAAGACCTTTGTGCATAATTGATCAGGTTCTTTTCCTACTGGACTGAGCATATGTTCTTTATGGTGTCTTTTGTCTATCAAAAGGCCAAAGTGCCTTTCACATCATGAGATCTTCACGTTCAAAACCTTGTGCAGCAACCAGAGGAGTTTTGAAGGCTTTTATCTTCAGACCAAGAGTGGATGAAGGATAAATAAAGCATGGGGTGGGAAGTAACCAGGACAAAAAACCTTTAGTTGGGCTGCAGTAGCAATCGAGGTAACCCAAGAAAAGCTCCATCACATAGAAGTTATGAAAACACATGGCAAGCAAGTTCACAGTGTTATAAAAAAAAAAACCTTCCTCTGATTAAATTGTGAACCATTTAAACCATTTTGTACACCAAAGTGTCTGGACAGATGCTGCTTTTGTACGAGATGATGTGAGCTGTCAGTATTATCATCAGGCCATAGACAACCTTCCTTTCTTTGAACTTACTCTTGCTGCTGTCAGCCAGACCATCTGTTTTCTAACAAAATAACGGGCTCTTCAGATATTATGCTTATCCTGCACTTAAATGTACGAGAGACTGTGGGTACAGTGAGCACAGTATGTACAGTGGAGACGCACACCTGCACGTGTATTTCCTCATGCTGAAACTCAATTTGTGCCTTCCAGTGGAAGATCACAAGAAAGTTGCGGGGTTGTTTTGTTTTGTTTTTGTTACTATTTTGTTATTGGCTTTGTTTTTGTTTTTTTCCTTTTAGGAACCAATGGGACTGTTGAAGAGAAGGGGAACAAAGGAGATAAGGGAGAAAGAGGACCACCTGGGAAACTGGGACCAAAAGGATTTATAGGATCAGTGGGTTACAAAGGTCAGAAGGGAGAGCTAGGACTTCAAGGACAAAAGGGGTTAAAAGGAGACATTGGACCCATAGGTCCAAAAGGGACAAAGGGTGAAATTGGCCATCCTGGAAGAGTTGGTTTCCCAGGGCCAATTGGCCCGATTGGTAATCCAGGTCCTAAAGGTAATACTGGAGGTATAGGTCCACAGGGTAATCCAGGAGTTCAGGGGGAAAGAGGCTTGAAAGGAGACAGAGGAGACAAGGGGAATGTAGGTGCCCCAGGAGTCCTGCCAAGGAGTGCTTTCAGTGTTGGCCTTACAGTCACCACCAAGTTTCCCCCTCCGAATCGCCCGATCAAGTTTGACAAGGTGCTGTATAACAGTCTGAATGACTTCAACTCAGCTACTGGCAAATTCACCTGCAAACACCCCGGTGTTTACTATTTCACCTACCACATCACTGTCTACTCAAGGAACATGCGAGTAGCTCTTGTTAAGAATGGCATCAAGATGCTGCACACGATGGACAGGTACCAGAGCGGAGAGGACCAGGCCTCGGGAGCCGCCATCCTCGAGCTGCAGGGAGGAGACGAGGTGTGGCTGCAGGCCCACCAAGGAGAGGCTTTCAATGGGCTGTTTGCAGACAGTGATGACGATACCACCTTCTCTGGGTTCCTCTTGTTCAGCACTGCTGACCCACTGGAGCCGCTGCTGTCACCCACCCCATAGCCCTGCATTACCCCTGAATGCTGCATATCCGTGCCCTTCAGGCCTCCCTAAGAAAGTTGTTATCTGCTGGACAATTCCTACTGGATTCAACAGAAAACAGATAGTTGGTTTCAGGAACAGCTTCTGCACAAGAGAGGACAACTCTTCAAAATCTACAGTGCTGGGCTTAACACATTAGTGGTTTGATGACTTACTGTAGGTGGGTACCCCCGTTCTGAAGAACAAATGTTTTAAAACAAAGTGAGGTGAAATAAAAGACAAAAGTTCCAGAATTATGTTATGTGGGTCCCTGACATCTTGTGTAAACAAGAAGCAACAGTTACTTCCAAGCCAGTTTATGTCTTCCAAGGTGGCATGTGTAGATGGACTTGAAACTTGGTTAGTTTGTATCCAACCACTTTAAAATAATTTCCAAACTTGAATTAGTGTAGTTTCATACCTCTACAGGGACTGCTTGCTGTGTGGCACAATCAAGTTTCATTGTAGCTGGGTGGATTTTACAGCTTTTAAATACGGTTTTTTGCTCTCTGTGTAGTCACAGGTCTGAAATTGAGCAAAATGGAGTGTTAGGAGGAAGTACCATGTGGATTCTCTGATGTGGGCAGATATTATAGGCCAGTGCAAAAATACAGCATAAAGGTGCTGTACTTTAGAATTAGCTGGTGCAAAACAAATTCTCCTTGATGAAAGATAATATTTAATCAACACTGAAGCAGCCATGCCAGAAAACTGATCAAGAGATATTTCTTGTGTCATAAAACATTAATTCTGTGATTTTTTTTCCCAGAATTTTTGTTTTCTTTTTTCCCCCCTTTTCTCCTAAAACTCGAAAATATTAAAGAAAAAAGATGTTGGGAAGTCTCATTCACTTCTCTTCGGTAGAATAAAGTAGAGATGCCAATAGGGATGGGTCAGCATAATGAAATTCAGTGGAAATGCAGTGTTGGGAGCATAAGTCCCGGCTCCCATCAGCAGGGAGCCAGGGGAATGTGGGCAGGTTCCCACAGTAGTGGGAATCCCGAGTGTGGATCACACAGAGCCCAAACGAAAAGGGCGCAGTGGGTTTATTCAGGAGGAACAGCTGCACGTCTCAGATGACAGCGAGGGAGATAAAAGGGCACTGAGGCGGAGGAAAGGGCTATGTGAATTCTTCACCAAGACGAAGTTTTTTCCCGTAAGCCACAGGCTGAAAGTTTGTATCACAGAAACATCTAGACAAAAACCCGTTTTTGAATGGCCTTAGGTTTAACCGGAGAACGTGTAGGACAGGTATCAGCCGGCAGCGGCCCCGGTACGGCCGGGTCGGGCGCTGGTGAGGCGGGAAGCGGGACACGCCGGGTGATCTCTGAGAGCCCGGGGCAGAGGTGCCCGGCGAGCCGAGGGGCGGTGGGAGCCGGGAGCTCCGCCTCGCCCCGCCTCCTGGTGCCGCTCCTCCCCTCGGCGCGGACGCGCGGAGGTCGCGGCCGAACGGGGCATCCGGAGGCCGCGGCCGGGCCAGCTCCGCTCCGCTGCGCTCCGCTCCGCCATGCTGGGCGGCTGCCGGCGGGCGCTGCCCGCGGCGCTGGGCCGGGCGCTGCGGGGCCGGGCGGCGGGGCCGGGCGGCCGGGCCGTCAGCACCAGCNTCTCTTGTGTGTAATTTTTTTTTAATAAGAGTTTGTGTTGGTTCTAGCAAACGCAAACGTTGTGGCTTCTGGACACAGAAGCGTTTGACAGTGGTAGCCTTGTGCGTGGGGACGCTTTGAGCCTCAGTGGTGCTCATGTGTCCATAAAGTGAGATTACCCCTTCCATGACGCCTTCCCCGGCCAGCCCTCCCCTGGCTGTGCCGTCGTTCCCGTGTCAATGCCTTGCCACTGTACTCCGGCAGTGCTTCAGGAGCAGCCACGCTGCTCACATCCTCTTGCCTGGGCATTATTCGTGACGTTTTGCCTCCGGCAAAAAAAAGGATTTGTTTGCTGATTTGGTGACCCTTGGGTTTTTCGATGCGTATCCTTTTAGGGTGAGTCAGGGACGTTTGTGAATGTGTGTCCAAGGAATCAGCAGGCTCCCGGAGAGGGTAAGATGGCACAGTGCATACAGAATAGGTGCAGCTGTAAAATCCAGGTGTTTGCCTGCTGACACAGCTATTCCTGCCATGGTGCCCAGCCTGCTGGAGCTGTTGAACTTTGGGGTTCAAAGAGGACGAATCTGACCTCTGTTTATAATCTGGCACTTGCTTGGGAGACCTTTCTTGCGGTTCTCATGCCTCTGCAAGCACACTGGTGTAAGTCTTGCTTCAGGAAATAATCCAGTTAGATATTGTCCATTTGGCTGGTCTAGGGAGTGTGTTCTGGATGATTCACTTGGCCCACGGTTCTTTTGGGATAGAGATGCCTATTTCAGGCACACAGAGAAGCTGTGCCAGGTAGGATGTAAATGCTGAGGCCGAACAAAGAGAAGAATGTTTTGGCCATGCAGCCAAAGGCATTAAAGAACAGAGAGAACTGCACCAGGTTTCATTTTTTTTGTAATTTGTAAATTTTTATGTTAAACTTGGTATCATATGTAAGAGGAGTTCCATGGCTAATCTGTCTCTAAGAGGAGACACCTCCTGGTCACAAAGCACTACATGTGCAGGAAGAGCTTGCTTGGGAGGGTGGGTGATGATGTAGGGCAGCAGGAAGATCTGGAGCTCTCAGGGATATTTCAGGAAACTGCATCCTCTGGCTGAGGGGAGTGAAGGGGCAGTCTTGAGTCTGTTACACAGCAAACATTATTCAAGGGTGCTGTGATACAGATATGTGTATGTTTGTCTGCACGTGTGTATAGATAAAAAAATGCCTTTTTCAGTGTAGCTTTTCATTTTATTTGGATAAATACTTGCAAGCTATATGCAAACCTGCAGCTGACTGCTGTAATACAAAGAGTTTGCAGAAAATGCATTATAAACTGACTGGACTGCAGATTTGAAAATCCAGATAGTGATTTTTAGATACTGAGGTTGAATTTGGGAAGGGATAGACATTGTGTGAAATTGTGTACCTTTCACAGTTCGGTGCTGTAGTTACAAGGTAAGGAGGTGCTCACGTTGTAGTTGGGCAGTTGCAAAGGGAGTGTATTGCTTGAAGTGATGCTGTTTTAACTTAAATGAAGTTAAGGAATTATTAGGATAAGGTTTTTCACCCAGAGGGTGGCTGGGCACTGGAACAGGCTCCCCAGGGAAGTGGTCACAGCACCAAGCCTGACAAAGTTCAAGAAGTATTTGGACAGTGCTCTCAGGCACATGGTGTGACTCTTGGGGAGGGTGCTGTGCAGGGCCAGGAGTTGGACTTCCGTGATCCTTGTGGGTCCCTTCTGTCACCTTGAATAAAACACAAAACTTTTCCAAAGAGTGTTAAAATGATAATATAAAAGCAGATCTTTAATTGAAAGCCTTCAAGGTGTACAACATGGCAATATGCACATGTGATACAGTAGTTCTGCAATTTTTGTAAGGTTAGTTGATTAGTATACCTTATTAAATATTGTCCAATTAGAGGAGCAGTTGGATTAGGTAATTCCCCCCCCAGTTTCAGCCCCATTGGAGCCCCCCTCCTGATCTTCTAACTCTACATTTTGTTATCTCTACGATATATGGAGCAAAATAAAGTGTCCTTGCTAAACTAACAGGCAAGACTAAACAGAATTTCAAGAATGCATCAATAGGAGTTTGTTAACTGTGAGAAAGAAAGCTGGAAAAGTACTAGAAGTTATAACTATGTATTAACAGTCTACAAAGTTACAAATACATGAAGAATACATAAAACCCAAAAATCTTTAGGCATCACTTCCAACTCAGGGGATTCTGTGATTCTTTGAAATCTTTTTACTGTTGTAGGTCTACACTGTGGAACTTTTCTGTCTGCTAGAGTTAGTAATTTTGTTTGATCAGTGGTAGAACCTCTCTTAAGTCTCTTCCACACATGCAGGACATAACTGCCATCTACATCTACCATGCACAATTAAGTGTGTTCACCCTGCCCTGTGGGACAAGGCCAGGCCTGGTAGGAACTTCAGGAGTAAAACTGTTAATTCCATAAGCATTTTCAGTTGTTGCTGATTATTCCTGTGAGGTCTGCTTCCAGTATTTGGGGCTCATTTAGTGAGCCTGAGACAACTGTCCTATTGCCTGCAGTCCCTTGATATCTAGTGCTGCTGGCCAGTGAAGTGTTACAATATGCTAGCTAGGATCATTGTGGTAAAATTCTGTAGTGATAATTCAGTCTTGAAACAAAGGTGCAGAAATCAAGGAGGGTAATGGTGATGTGTTTTCATTGTGTTCTGCACTGCAGGGTCTGTTTGGTGTTCCAGAACTGAGCTGTCCAGAAGGATTTCAAGAAGCACAAGACAAAGCATTGCAAGAATCGGAACAGCTCGTCCAGAAGGCATGTTCAACACCACCTGGGCCAGAGACTGTAATGATCTTTGATCAGCTTTCAGATAGCTTGTGCAGAGTAGCAGACTTGGTACGTTACTTTTTTTTATTTTTACGTAAATTATTTTAAACTGACTGAGCTTACACCATGTTGTTCCATTTTATGATTTTCTGCACTGCAGTAAATAGCAGATCGGCTCTGCTATTTAAAAATGAAGTTTTGTGTTAAGTCAGAAAATTAAATTGATTGAAAGTGAATTACAAAGGCTTTTACCAAATGATAGCTGAGTACAAATCGTGTCAGACTGTCCAGTTATTTTTAAGACCAATGGAAAAATAGTATAGAAGCCACAACAAAAAAAACAACAGTGAAATACTCATGTTTGTGCTGTAATATTAATACATAAGCTCTCCAGCATCATTTATATTGTGGAAAAGAGGGTTTTGATTTCAGAGTTAAAGTTGGAGTGGCAATGCTCATGTTTTAAGTTATGATCACTCGTAGGTGAATGTCCATAAAGAACTTTCAGATTAAAAGCAGCAGATGAAACTCAACAGTATCACTTTTTTATTAACACAAGAAAAAGGCAGCTATTTCCTAGATTGTAGATTTTGTGGTCCACAGATTTAGAGTGCTTGGTCTGATATTCTGTATCACAAAATGTTAAGTTAATAGAGCATTTCATATTGCTCTCTGGAAACTGTTTGCCCAAAGTCTGTCTTTTATCAAAGCATTATTCTTTGGTTGAAGGAAGCAGAACCAACTTTCATACTGAAATCAGTTCTTATTAAGTAGGTCACTGAGTTTTTTGACTTGGATTTTCACGTTTGAGTGTCTCTGTGTGTTTTCAGTTCTCCAGTCTTGTTTCTTATTCTTTTCTAGATTTAAGACATCTGTTGTGCCAAGCACTTTTTACTTCTGGAGGTACTTACACTCTCTGTCAAGTCACTAGTTCTTACATTTTGTGTAGACTATACCTAATTCTGCCTAATCATTCAGTACCTAAGTAAAACACTAATGTCAGAATTCAATGGCCATAGTTTTGTATCAGTTTGCTGAGTTAAAATTACCTCCTTTGTACTATGTTTTTTATGTTCAAAGATGCACAGCTTGCAGAACTGTCTGGAAGTAGTTTGTTGATCGTTATCTGTTGTTAGGAATTTTGATATCTGTCATTCAGCACCTTTTGTGTTGGTATTATACAGAATTTAAAAAAGGGATTCGAAGAAGTAAATACCTCAAGTGTGTAACATTTCTAAGGCTGCCCTTTCAATCAAACTGCAATCATATTTTATGCTGTCAGCTTGTTGCATGTACTTTCTGTAAAATCATGCTGAATGTTTTCAGTGTATTCCTAGACTTTAATATATTCCTAATCTTTTAAGTCTTTATCATTTCAATGCCAGAACTTCCCTGAATTCATGTCTGCAGTCATGGAAGCCCTTAGCTCCCTAGCCCACTTTTAGCATCCTTCTAGCCTTATGAACCCCCTGAAGTATTTGGAGACTTACAAAAAGCTAGTATTTCTTCCTATTAGGAAATATGCACATTTCGTGGTGTGCTTTCTTCTTAACTAGAAATTTTAGTGTTAAAAATCTTTTTTAATAACATTTAAATATGTTGGAGTAGCTCTGTGTTGTAAGGACTCTAAGATACACACTATACTTAAAATGTTTTAAGACGTTTATGAATTAATCATATCTATTGGAAAGACGCAGGCAGTGTGTGGTTGAATAATTGTGAGCAAAGTTTTCCAATCAGCTTTAGGTTTTAGACAAAAAAAGGGCAAATTCTACAAAATGATTGCATAGAACTGTAGAAATAAATATTAATATAAATGGAACTGTTTGAGTGCAATTTGTTTATAAGCCAGGATTTTTTTTTATAATTTGTCTTTTTGCCTCACTGTTTTCTTCTTCTACTGTTATCAGGCTGATTTTGTAAAAGTTGCCCACCCTGACTTTGCATTCAGAGAGGCTGCTGAAGAAGCTTGCAGGAACATTGGTACCGTGGTAGAGAAGTATGTTTCCTTCTTTTTTTTCTTTTTTTTTGCTATTTCCATATGCATCTTTAAAAAATCACTGTATAATCATCTATGAAAACAGCAATCAACAAAAAATATTTGCACATGGGAACAAAGTGTCAGTCTTCTGTTACAGATATTTAAGGGTTTAGTTTTGTTACAGTATCTCATGAAAGATGAGATATGTTAGTTTCAGTTTATGACTCCATGTCACTGAAGCCCATCAAAGGCTCAAAGCGACATTTTTCTAGGACTTGTGACAATTCACTGGTGATTGTAAAGTTTATGTACTAAATGCTTGAAAGTGGATTTCTCAGGACTTGGATTAAGCACACCATGTATAACAATGTGACTTTAATATCTGAATACCACTTCAGATATAAAATTTGTATAAAGAAGAAGTTATTCACAAATTATCCTGAGAGGCTCATAAACTATTGTGTGCATGTGTTTCATTGCCCGCTGTATCCCACCCGGGAATGCAGCGTAACATGCCAGCAAATCTGATGGACACAGTATTATCTGCATGGGGACAGTGCTTGGTGTGTGGAAATGTTCTAGGGATAGTAGGCTCTTAGTCTATTCCAGTGGCAGTCAGCAGCACATTCATCTGATGGCAAACTTGAGCACAGGTTTGCCTTTAACGGAGTCCTTTCAAAGTAAGGATTAGAAAACCGTTCTCCCACCTTTATGCTCTCGCCATGATTATCTTTGTTCATAAAAAACTAAGCAGTCAGTATTAGACTTGCTCATATTGCCACAAAATACCATGCAAAATACCATGCAAAAGTATTTCTATATCAGATGCACAAGATCTGTTTCCATGCTGCTTTGTATAGAAATTTTCTACTTTTTAAGTGTGATTGTGAGCCAGAAAGCATTTTGAAAATAGAGTCCTTGGCTTTTAATCTTGTTTCATTAAATACCGCCTTTGAATGAGTAATTCATTCAAGAAGCTGAAATATTAGTCTGTTTCTAATGCATGATTCTTTTACTCTGTGTCTTTTCAGATTAAATACAGATGTTGAACTGTGTCAGAGTTTGAGACGCCTGCTAGCTGATGAAACTGTAATGAGTTCCTTAGATCCAGAAACCAGGTACTTACTAATGCTTATAGATCTTTATAGATGATAAATAGAATCTTACAGATTTAGATTCTTAGATAGTATATATTGTTCCTTATTGTACTTACATTTTGTGGTTTTTTAAATTAATAAATGCAACTTTCGGGAAACAAACCACATCTCCATTATTAATTTATTATTCACTACTAAATTACCCGCACAGGAGTTAGGAAGTTTGTAGCTGTGTAATCTTGCAGAATGTCTCTGTGACTACAGAGCACAAGATATATTTATGCTAAATAACTGAGATCTGCAAGAACAGAAAAAATGAACACTTAAGATTTTCTTCAGTAACATTCTTTTGATTAAAATTGTATACTCTACTG
Organism: Oriolus oriolus; assembly: GCA_013400235.1. NCBI lineage: Eukaryota > Metazoa > Chordata > Aves > Passeriformes > Corvidae > Oriolus > Oriolus oriolus. The sequence continues at coordinate 825,016 of VXBT01006576.1, forward strand.
TGGTGTACATATCAGTGTTTTTAGGAATAGAGTTGGAGAACAGACTGTGTAACTTGATTTCACTTTATAGAAGCTTATTTATATTTTTCTAAATAAGATTAGTAGTATATTTATTGAAAGCTTACTCTATGATTGCTGTAATAGGTTTTATTAGCTGTTTATACATTTATATTTTTGAGTTATTTATTCACTGACATGGTTAGACAAGCTTAATGTATAAGTTACTTCCTTCTTCCTTCTCTCCCTGTGATCAAGGATGTTAGATTTGAAAAGGTATTTTTCTGATGTTAGAATAAATGAAGTGTGAAAGGAAATTAAAATGGTAATTTGCACAAGTTGGTTGAACATCTAGATTAAGGTATTGGAATTGTTTTGAAAGCTATTTTCAAAGCAGATGACTAAACTGAGAACCAAGGGAAAATTGTTTCTCACTGAGTAAATTGTTAAGGACCTAAAACATGAGAAATCTTTGTCCATAATAAAATCATTCATATAACTGTGGCATTATTCTCTGTGAAAGACATGAAACATAAATAACTACTAAAGGCAAAATCTGTTAAGAAATGATGCTTACTATCAAATGAGGCTGTTTTAACGGGGATTTACTGTATTTTTAGGCGAGTGGCAGAACTTTTTATGTTTGATTTTGAGATCAGTGGCATTCATTTGGATGAAGAAAAGGTAATTTCTGGCTACAATATATGAACAGAAATTTGTCTGTCTACCAAAGACCAGATAATGAAACATGTGGGACATCAAATCACGTGATTCTGGGTCAGTTTGTCCTTTGTGGAATTTTGTTGTCTTAGAAGTGATTAATTTTGTCTATTTTGAATCACTTCTAAAGGTATTTTTTAGATAATTGGTTGTTCTTCCCAGTTTGGTCCTCTTCATTCCTTTCTGTTCTGAGGAGTTATAAGCAAGTCCTGGAATCCTGTTTTCTTTTGTTTGGTGTCTGCATCAGATATTTAAAATAGCGACTCAGCTGTCAGAACAACGTATTTACAGAGAGGGAAAAGCAGCATTCCATGCAGCTTGATGACAGCTTAATGAAGTAGAGTGTTTTAGAAGAGATCAGGTGTGTGTCCAGGCACTCCTTGGGTGCTCATGTAACCAAAAGTTGTAAATCTTGTTTAAAATTGAATATCTAGGCATGGTCTGATTAACTGTCTTGGAGCTTTTACATAACATACTTTTGCAGTATTTAGTGATGGATTTTCCAAAACCAGCAGCTTACAGCATGCTTCGTGGTATGCATGCTCTGTCTGTTCATAGTTCATGTCACTGTATAAAGTTAATTCCTTGTTTATTTGAGTCATCCCCTCCAAAAAAATCTGTACAAAGGCTCTTCTGCCAGGTTTATGCGGTTGAGTTATTCTGAAGATCATGGTTGTGATGGTGTTTTGTGACCTTGAAAATGATTCTAGAATACGTTTTTATGATTACTTTGTCCAAAGAATAACCCTGACGTTTCAGCTCTGGGGTTTATGTCTGATTTGACCATTGGTTCTATGGTGCTTCATCTACTTTCAGTTACAATTTCACTTATTTTTGCATGTTTTCTTCTCCTCCCCTGCCTGTTCCACTTCTCTTCCTTGCTGCTCAGTGTTTCTTTTCAATTCTCATGTAAGACTTTAGAAATCCTTCCCTGTTGTAAGTTGAAATTTATTTCTGCTACAAAGAATTTCTGCTTTTTAAAATAAAACTCCAAGATATATTTTCAAGAGTAGGGGTAGAATGGGGGGACAGAGATCAGATTATGTCATTCTTTAGACTTTACAAGTTATGTTGTATCTGTACCCTCAGCCTTTGTTTTTTTGAGCTGTGAACCCACAGACAGTAGAGACCATACCCTTCTAATATGAGCACGTTCACTGAAGCAAATCTTGCATGGTTAAATGCGTGAAATACTGTAACGAAGGTGATAAAACTCTACATCACAAACTCCTAAGAGAAGGGTTGAAATACCATAAATAATTTACAGTCTCCAGAAAACAGGTGCAATACAAACAGGAAAAAGAGAACTTTAATTCTTTATCTGTTTTAGGATATTTCTCTTAAAGATGCTTCTTTTTTTTTTTATTCAGTGTTTTACACAGCAATCAGTTACAAGCTAGCAAAGCTTAGGTAAATTCTACTTGAACTCCACTGTGCGTTTTCTTACTGCAGAAACATAGGCATTTTCTTTGAAATTTCAATGCTTTATGAAATTACAGATCTGTATGAGCATCTGATCTTGTTGACTTCAGCCCTGCATTATGACTTTGTTGATGCTGTAGGTCTAATCTTAAGTGTTGTATTTTCTGCTTCATTTTTGAAAGAGTCTACTAAGGTTTAAAAATTTTGAGTTTTGCTTGTACTGTGTCTGAAGATATTTTGTGCTTTGTTTTTCTTACAGCGTAAAAAGGCCGTCGACCTCAATGTCAGAATATTGGATTTATGTAATGAATTTCTGATAGGAACTCACATTCCCAGCAAGATTGACAAACATGTTTTGCCAGAGCATATTCGGTATAATTTTACAGCTGAAGGCAATTACTTACAAGTTGCTGGTCTACATGCTGATTGTCCTGATGATCTGGTTTGTATTCCCTGACTTTTCTTTGGCATCCTCTATACCAGAAGTGCATATCAGTTATTTGACTTGTTGGTGAGGCAAATGTGTGTGGTTTATGATATGCTCTTATTTCTAACAAGGCAAAACTTTTGTAGAACGTATTAATCAATTGCATACTTGACTGTAGCAGCTATGAAATAATGGCTGTGCAGCAGAACCTGAATGTCTGGAGGAGGAAGAGGGGCAGAATATGGACTCTTGATTTTAGGCAAGCACACTTTAGTTTATTCAGTAAACTGAGAGGTGGGATCTCAAGAACTGCAATTCTGAAACGTAAAGGAGCTTAAGAAAGAAGGTAGTTCTCTAAAGACTGCATCCTCCAAGCATGTGAGTGTTAAGATACTGAGTATTAGTGCATCCTGATCCTTAGAAAGCCAAGCAGATGTATCAGGAACCAGGCTTGACAAACAGGGAACTCTTAACAAAGCTTCATCTCCAAAAGATAGCATACATGGAATGGAAGCAGGAACAAGATCCAGGGGAGGAATGTAGAAATATTGCCTGTATGTGTAGGGATGATGTCAGGAAGATCAAAGCTCAAGTGCAGTTGTGGCTTGAAAGGGACATTGAAAGCAGCAGCAAGAGTGATTACTGCTGCGTTGGTACTAAAAGCCTGAGCAAGGAAAGCATGGACTCAGTGCTGAGTGAGTGACTTAGTGGCAGCAGACACAGGTAAGGCTGAGATGCTTCCTGCTTGCTTTTGCCTCAGTGTTCCTCAGTGACTTTAGTCGAAGGTAGGAGATTACAGTCTGGATTGATGGTCAACCAGATAGGTAAAAAAACGAATTTCATGATCAGACTAAGAGTAGTGGTTGAAATGTACCCTACAGGAAGACTGGTACAGAAGGAACTGTTGCAGTGGTCTGTCCTGGGTCTCCTGTTTAAAACCGTTACCAGTGACATAGAGGAGGTGACAGAGGACTTGCCTACCAGATCTGCAGGTGATAGCAAATAGGGAGGAACAGTCAATACACTTGAAGGTCAAGGCTGACATTGAGAGTGGCCTAAAAGCTGAGGTAATGGTTCAGTGGCAGCCTTACGTAGTTCAAAAAGGACAAGTGCAAAATCCTGCACTTGGAAAGGGAGAATTCTGGTTGTAGGACGGGCTAGGGCTGCCTGGCTGGGTCCGATCTGTGGCAAAGGCCCACAGTGTTGGTGAGCAGCAAGCTAAGCATGAGCCAGCAGCAACCCTGACAGCAAAGGGGCCAACAGCATCTTGGACTGCATGAACAGGGGAAGAGACTGAGGGAAGTGATTATAGCCCCACTCTTTAGGAGTGTCTTCAACAGAGGTCACCAAGATGGGCAGTAACTGGAGTGCTTACACCATGAGGAAGGGCAGAGGGATTTGGGACTACTTACCCTATAGCAGAGGTGGTTCGGGGGGACCCTGGCAGCACCCTGCCAGTACCTACTAGGATGTCATGGAGAAAATGGAGCCAGGCTCTTCAGAGAGGTGCATGACAGAACAAGTGTCAAAAAGCATAAGTTCAGATGAGAAATACCAGTTGGAAATATTTTTCTTGCTGATGATACCCAAGCAGTGAAACAGTGAGATCATGCTCTCTCTCCCATAAGTGCAGGGTTTCAGGACCAGACTTGAAAAAGCTTAGTGTGGCTTGGTTTTAGCTTATAGTTTTCTCCTCTTTGTGCAGGAGGTTGGATTAGAGACTTCATGAGGTCCCATCCAACCTAAATTATCCTGAAAAAAAATCTTAATTTAGTTATTGTTAATGTTGTTTTTCTAAAAAAGAATTAATTTAGAGTTATAAATTTAAAATTATTTTAGACTCATTGAAATGTGGCAGTGGCTCCCTAGACTTTTAGATACAATTCTAGGATCAGGAGCATATTAAAACACTCCAGAGTTCTTTCTTCACATATACTATGTAGTTAAATAGTCATAGTTAAATAATTATAGTTAAATAATCAAGGAGGCTTTGAAATCTTTTTTGTCACGAAAAAAAGGAGAAAACTTCATTATGGTAGAGTCCAAGATGTAATCTTTAATTTCTTTAAGAAATTAAAAATTAATTAAGTTACAGTGCTGATAGGATGTAAATAAATGAATAATGCTCATTTTATGTAATCTCTAAACTCTTGTCCTGAAATAATGCAATCTGCAGAATTGCTACTGAAGCTATGAGTAATACATCAATTAAAGAATGAAGTTGTCTGAGTCAGCACTTTGGAAAGACTCTTTTAAAATCATATAATTTAGGTTGGAAAGGATTTTTTGAGCTTGTCAGTTGGAATCTTATCCTGTTCAGAGCAGGGTCAAGTAATCAGGTTTGTCAGTGACATGTCCAGTTGAGTTTTGATCACTTTCCAAGGGTGGAGATTCCATTACTTCTCTGGACAGCCTGTTTGACCACCCTCACTACTATAATTTCTTCCTGATATCAAATTGGAATTTTTTGTCTTCTAGCATGTGTCCATTACATCTCCTGCTCTTGCTCTGCACCTCCAAGAAGAGTCTGTCTGTGTGTTCTCTACACCTGACTGCTAACTAAAAGATAAAGATCTCCCTTGAGCTTACGCTTCTTTAGGCTGGACAAACACAGCTCTCTCAGCCTCTGTTCTGTGTCATGTGCTCCCGCTCACAAACAGCTTGGTGGCCCTGTGCTGGACCCACTCTCATATGTCAGTGTCTTTATTGTCAAATGGAACCCAAATGTAGACGTTGTTTGGGTGTTGTCTGGACGGTACCAAGTAGAGGAAAGCAGTCGCATCTGTGGACCAGATGGCTGTTCATTTTCTAGTAGGGCTCAGTCAGCTGCTGGCCTTTGCTGCAAAAACACACTGCTATGTTCAAGGAAGGGCAGTCATCTCTCTTACTTCATTTGCTTTTTTCAAGATGAAAGCCTGGTGGAACAGAACTGGAACAAAATGACTTGGAAATTTTTATATTCATGTTTTTTCTAAACTCAGGACCTGCATTCTTGTTCAATGTATTGTCCAAGAGAGAAGCTTATTTCAGATGGAGGCAAGCATAAGTTGTTGCTGGATTTCCTGAGCTTATTCCATATGTACAAAATAAAATTATTTGCAATTGGTTTGTGAAACATAAAAGCATTTTATCAAATTTTCTGAGTCTCCAGGTAATTTTTTTTTCAGAGTTATGAAACAAACTAAAAATATGAGGAAAGGAGAAAGCTTGTGGGCAGATGGGCAGACTAATAGTTTTCTTCTACAAAAGAAATAAGGCTTTTTCTCTTCCTCTCTTTTCTCTCCCCTGATCCCATCTCTTTTTCTTGTCAGATCCTTCCATAAGCAAGCTTTACTGATATGCAGAGAACAATTTGGGTTTAGTTTCAGAGGTTTTAATGAGTTACGACAGCTCACAGAGTCGTCTGAAAAGCGCAGATGTTGGCAGGAGGAGGGAGGTAATGAGAGACTGTTGACAGGAGTAAGAGAGCAGGACCCTTTTTGGCAGTCTTGATCTGTTAGGTTGTCTTACTGCATTCCTCATTCCACTTTTAATGAGTAAGAGATCTGTAATTGTCAAGCAGTTATAATTACTATTGTTAAAAGGCTTTAGGACTTTACCCAGCAATATCAGTGAAATACAGCTGTTATGCCAGATCTTCAGCTGCATCACTCGTTTCTGTTAAAAATTACTCTGTAGTAATGTGACTTTTTTTTTCTTGTATTAGGTGCGAGAAGCTGCTTACAAGATTTTTCTTCACTCAGATACTCAGCAGTTGGCTCGATTGGAGGAATTGCTTGAGAGCCGAAACAGCCTGGCACAGTTGGTTGGCTACGACACCTTTGCCCACAGGGCTCTTCAGGGAACAATGGCCAAAAATCCAGGTATAAGGCATGTGTGGAAGGACATGTTGAGAAGTCAAATGTGTGACATATGAGGTCAAAGGCTGTTAGTTTCTTTAGCTAAGTTTACACATACTTCTTCCAGTGAGGTATTTTATTGCAGTTACATTTTGCTGTGTGCCATACTCATGCTCTCTGTAAATAATAGTACTCACTGAGGAGAATCTGGTGTTTTGGTTCAGAATTGATGCTCATTCCTTAGATTATGAAGATGTCATTATCTCAGCACATAACGAAGTAAATGTAGTACTAAATTCTCTTGAAATAATGTGAGTGGAGTAGTTTGTTTAAAAAATCTAAGGGAATTTCTTTGTTTGGAATATTCTCATGTAAACTTAAGATCCTGTAGGAAAAATAATTTTCATATTTTTTCTTTCCTTCTAGAAACAGTGAGACAATTTCTGGAGAAGCTTTCTGAGCAGTTGTCTAAAAGGTATGTCTTTTTCACTACGGCTTTTTTTTGACCATACTCTTTATTTCAAGAATAGAGGGACTTGTGCACTAATAAGTTAGTCAGTGCTGCTTATTATATGCTCTGATGAAGCAAAAACCAAGACTTTCCCAGAATTTTGAGAGCAGGCTATTTGGTTAGAATAAATTCTGTGTCTGTGATCAGAGAACACTCAGGACTGAATGCAAGAAATGCAGTTAACAGCAAACAAGAAGACCAAATTGAAGTGTAGAACGCCTCTCCTAGTCTTCTTGCCACGTGCACAACTCCAGATATTTTGCATCTATAAACAAATTGCCCTGTTTGTCCCTCTTGCCACCCTGAGCTCCACACAGCACAAAACAAATTTATCACTGGGTATAAATGGGGTGTCTTGCAAGAATGAAAATGCTTTGGAGGTGTACAACCACAGTAGGAGGGACTGAATTTGAAAGTACCTGAATGGCAGAAGCAGAGTGGAAAAGTTTTTCTACTGTGGTATGTGGGCCTGCCATTTTATATAGTAATTTTATGTATATAGTACTATAAATCTCTGATGATGGACATTTTCTTAGGATGGAGTATTTTCGTACTGTATTACATTGCTCAAAAATCTTTCATTACCATTTTCATCATAAAAATATTTTTCAGAACTCAAAAGGACTTTCAAATGATGACAAAGATGAAAATGAAGCTCAACCCCCAAAATTCAGTAAGTTACATTTCCATATGTGATTGTCTGTTTTGTTTCTTCTAAAAAACATAGTATAAGGTCATCATGTTCTACAATTTCCTCTACTTTAGTGTACAAGATGTAGTAGAATTAGAAACATTCTCTCTTCTAGCTTCAATTGCTTTCTGACTACTTAGCTGCTGTATTAAAACCAAACATTGAGTATGAGAGAGCTGTTGGTTTATACAAAATGATACTGAGATAACCAAAACATAAAGAGGTAAAGGGAGTATCACTTTGCTTTAAATTAATTTGACTCATTTGAAAAATAAAGGCTGTACTTTAGGTTAGATTCAAGTCCAGTTTGTATATTACATTGTATGTATCTTGATGCTGTACATATCTAGGTTTATCTGGTCTGAAGTCCTGTTATATAGTTGAATAAGAAGACGAATATTCAAGAAATTAAAAAAAAAAGTTTTCAGTTTATGATATATGGTGCTGGTTTTGGTGATGGTTTGAGCCCTGACTGTTTCCCATTATGTTTTAGAATTCTGTGTCCTACTGAAGCTGCAGAAATACTCAAAGGAAACAAAACTTTACTTTGGGTTCACTTGTTGTCCATTATTGTAATTATAAGCTGGAATTCTCTTTCAGATGCTGATGCCATGGGATCACCCCTACTACAGTGGAGTCCTTCGTGCGGAGAGGTAAGCTCCTTATGTTCCTGATTGTAATGTAAATGAGTGTCCTTGTAATAAGGAAAAGAAAGTCCTCAGTATAAACAGGATTTCTTTCTTTGAAGATGTATCTCAATATGAAAAAATAAATACTATCTGGTGGGAGAGTTATTTGTAACATTTTTTAGTTACTGCTGAAATGCCTGTAGAAGTTTTTGGTTCCTCTGTTATTTTGCAGGCCCTCTTTGAAGATAAAAGAGGATGAAGCAGTTTTAGAACAGACAGAAAATCCTTATTCTTGTTTTGCTTTTAGTTCTTAGCAGGGCTGTAGTATTGTTTAAAAATAAATTTTGAACACTGAATACAATCCAACTTCTCTTCATATTTTAACTTCATTGTGCTTCTTACTGATTGTGCAACATCGTCCTCTTCTGCAGGCTTGAAATAGCAACTTCTTCAGTAAATCTTTACTATTTATGGATAGAATTCATTCTTATCTTGCTTGCAAAGACTGGACAATAAATGCTTTACACAGACTTAAATAGTGCACAAGATCTTTGCACATAATGGGATGTCAGCTCTGAAAGTTGTAAGCCCTGCGTGTTGCCTTTCTTAGAGCAACAGCCGTGACCTTTTAGATTTCTGTTGGAAAAGATAATCAAAAGTAGTGCTTCTCTCACAAGGGGGTTTAGAAAAAATCTTCCTTCACTGCAGATTTACAGTTTTTTGGTTTTTAAACAAACATAGACTGGATGTATCTGTTTAAAATAGTAGTTTACTCTGGATGTGGTAGTATAGACATGGCGTGGAAGGATTGCCAGCAGCTGACCTAGTTGTTTTGAGAATTGGTGTGTGCTGTAAGGGTTGGAGCAATAGGTGTAGAAGCTACTGTGTTTGTTACTTCTCCTAGAGGAGTGTCTTCTGATGCTAATTGTCCTTTACTGTCCCTCTTAGATCTCCTCAGGAAGCTAACCATCTCATAATTGAGTTGCCAATGATCACAAGTAGATCCTGCTCTTCTTGGCATTAGAAAGAAAAATATTTCCTTTCCTTGGGGGGCTTTTTAAGAGACACAATTAAGTTACTTTAGGAATTGCATGGTGGCTTTGTGAAGGGAGAGCTGCAGGTAAAACAGACCCAGACATTGGCAGTGTATCTTTGTTATTTTTTTGTATTCAGGCACCAAGTCTGGAAGTTGGATCAGTGTGAAGAGTCTCCTGAATCTTGTGTAGGACCTCCCTAATTACAATGCAGGATTGGGGCCCAATGTTTTTCTCCCTCCAGCTTGGGCAGGAATATTTGTTTCTGGCAGGTATGCAAGACAGGCAGCAATCTGGCAGCATCTACAAGACAGGGGATAAAAAGTAGTTCTCCTTTCCGTTGTGTGCAGAGCTGCTTTGCTTTTAACAAGAGTGTAGATCTTTCATGGTCCTGTTTTCTGAATAGTTGTCTGTCTTTGGAAAAAGTTCTTCATCTAACTGACTGAAAAAGGCTTTACATTCATTCTGCCCATATTGTGGGTGTTTATCAGGATACTGGATACTGGGTAATCAGCTCTGAAAAGTAAAACTCACTTCTCCACTGCATAGTGTCAAGGACTGTGCTTTATGACTGAAACTAAGCAGGAGTCAGAGTATTCACACAACAAGCAGAGGATGGGAATATACCTTGTCATGTCTGTGCCCTAGATGCCTTGTTACCCAAATGGGGATCTCCTATCCTTTATCTTGTATTTGTACTTACCTCTGTTTGACTGCATCCCTTGAATGCCCTGTGGGTGCTGTGGTATGTTCAGTTCAGCACTTTTGTAACTGTCACACAAAGCTTCATACTGGCTGGACTTTGACTTTTGGCTGTTTGTTGTTACTGTTTTCCTAACTGAGCCAATTATCTTGTACTAAATTATGTATCTAAGGAAAAGTGATGTTGTTTTCCTTTTTTGTTTGGTTGGTTTTTTTCCATGGGAAAATGATTTAATGCTTTTTTAAAAAAAATGTATTGTGTTTTTTTTTTATTTATAAGCTCAATAAATAATTTCTTTTTTACTTCTATCCTGTTGTATCTTGCATTTTTTTATCATGGCATGACAAAATATGTTTTCAAACAAGATGCACTGAACTGTCATACATTTCTCCCATTCTTTGTTTAGTCTGTTTTTTTTTTTTGTTGTTTTCAAGGATTTCTCTCTTTTGGAAGAAATTTACTTTTAGTTTTAGGCCTTTAACAGAAATGCCATGGCTGTATTCGTAATAGTGCTGTGCACAGAGCATGGCTTATGTATTTGTCTGTCATGTTTTGGGACTCAGTAGTAGTTTGCGTGGTGGATTTTTGTATTAGGAATGTCTCTTTTCTTATGCTTAGTAAAACATTTTTGTTGAAAGGGAAGCAAATGTATGCTTTTGGGTATTCCTTTTGGACTGCTGTTGTCACTGTGGCTCCAGCTGAAGTACAGACCCATGGTTTCCTAGGTATTGTCAGGTACATAAGATGCAGATTATCTTTACAAACCTAGGTATACAGAAAGACACTACAGGGATTTAGTTCTTGATTAAGTAACTCACACGTATTAGTATTTCATACGTGCAGCACTAGGGGGTGCAAGAAATACTGGGACAGCATCTGTCTGCTGGAAAATGTTTACTACTTCTTATTTTGGCCTATACAACCATTCCTCTTTAGTCCTCTAGATTTTGACCAACTGCATGTCAAATGACACGGAAACTCATGACACATTTTTAATGTGTCTGTATTTGTAGCATGTTGTATATTTTAAATCTGTTTATATATTTTATCTTCTAAATATGCATTTAATCTTTACTGTAACAGGGTTAAGGAAAAAAATTCCTTCATTAGATTTCTAATAACTAGTTTTAAGAGGCAGATATTTACTTGTGAAAGATGCAGAATGTCCACATGCGTTTGGACTGTAGAGTTTTGATGCCATTTGCTGTCGCATCGGGTTGGTTTCATTGTCACTGCTTCCACAGCTGTTACCGACCATTGCTGCTGTTCTGTCGCTTGAACAGCAGGAGGCACTCCAGACTCAAGCCACAGAGTTGCGGTTGTTCTGTCTAAACCCGGCCACAACAATTTTGTTTCTGTCAGCTTTCACCAAGTCTTTTCCCTGGAAACTTGATCCTACTTCAAAAGTGTAAGCCTCTCATTGATGGGAACGGGATATTTTACTTTTTTTTTTTTTTTTCCCCCCAGACTATGTTAAGTAGCCTCTCTGGCTTTAAACCTACACTTAAGACAGTGTAATGCTTTTGTAGCTATAGTTTAAGAGGCAGGGAAAATACATGTCAGTATAAATGTACTTGTAAGAGAAACAGGAGACAAAAGTCTGAAATTCATGGTAGTAGTATCTTAAAAGAAGATAGAGTAATTAAGAGAACCTCAAGAATTTTGGCAGGCTAAGAGTAATAAACCAGTGAATGCTAGAACATGCTTCAGCGTCTAACAAGTAAGAAGATGTCTAATATGTATATTATAAAAATAATAATGTTGAGTTTTAGTGCAGACAAGTACCCAAGTATTAATTAAATCGCATTACTTCTCAATGAGTGCAGCTGTAATTCTCAAGGCCCTGATCTTGCAAAGATGTGGTAGTCCTGCTGACTTCTTCCGGGTCAGAAAAAACCACAACAGAAAATCACCCCCAAAAGGCTGTGAGAGACTTTTTGAGGTCAGCCATTTGCCTTGAAGGTAGGACTGGCTATGCTTAGTCACTTCTGACAGAGATACGGAACTGTCCTTGAGAATCGTCAGCAGTGAGCTCTGTGTATTTGGTATTGACTCCTGTTTCCTTAACCTGTGGTTCTTGCCAGGCTGGCTTGATTTCACTGGCTGTAATTCACTGTTAGGATTTTTTCTAAAATGTCCCAGATGTTACTCAACTTGAAGCTGGGATGTGCTTGCAGAGTACTGACTCTGTGCTAGTCCCTTTCTTTGGGACTGCAGAAGGAAATAAGACCAGCCTTGAGGATGACAGATCAATGCAAAAATAAGTTAGTTTCCTGATGTGTAGGAAAGAGAAGCCACCATGACAGCTGGAGGCATTTTGGATCTTGGAGTGCCAGCTTAGCAGAAATTAAGAATAAATCACCTCCATTCTTGTTGGGACTGTACATAGGTCCCTGGCTTCAGGGGAGGGTAGGCACCACTTCTGGATTTTTTCGGAGGGGTAGATTCAATACCAAGGTACAAAAATGTGACTGGATGTTTCTCAAGTTCCTAAAAGCTGCAACTAATATTGAGGTTTGCAAGTTACTGGTAAATAAACTTGTTCATGGCTGCTTTTTAAAAAATTATTTTTAGTTTTATGAAAGGCTGTTCTCTCTTGGGAATGCCATGTAGAAGAATAGCCCAGACCCTTTGTGGAACGTGTGAGGAAACTGTCTCTCAGTTCAATTTGAAAGCTGAAGTGGAAAATTAATGCACAATATAACTAGGAAATCTTTCAACCAAAGTGCTCAGAGAGGAGAACTTTCTGTAACAAACTCTTCATAAGAAAGGGAAGCCATGCCTACTGTTAAATCAACTAATATGGGTATAGAAAGTCCACTTTAACTCACCAATCACTAAGGCTGGTGGATTAAGCTTTTTGGAAGGAAATCTGAAAGTTATTGAAAAGGATTGCTGTGAAGCAGAATTCAACGTCCAAGAATTATTTCTTCATTCAAAACATTGTGGAAGAACAAAGAAACCGTTGATTTGAAAACTAAGTCAAATCTAAATGTTGTGTGCAATGTTGATACTAATATTTTGAATTACCCCTTGACCTCCTCCAAAATATTCTAGAAAGTACAATTAACAGAAAAAAGGATTGTGAAATACAGGTGCTACTTTATGGTTCATGAGAGTACAAAGGCTTTATATTATTATTATTGTTATTATTTTTAAGAAATCCAGAGTCTTCTATAAATCATGGTTAAGAGTCTCCCTTTAGGTGAAGAATTAAGTTTCATAGTCTGGCATGTAATGAAGATTGGAGGGGGTTTTCCTTGTCTTGATCTCTTCAAGTTAACCTGAGGGGTTCATCTCACTTTTATCTTCACTAACAAGATCTTTTCAAGTTTCTTTGAAAGTTTTGACAGGATCTGTTTTATTAGAGATAGTTAACTTCATCTTCTATATTTTTGTGGATTTCAACAGGATAATTTTTCTCACAAAAACCCCCAAAGAAGTCAGGATATGTCAGGGACTACATTTAATAGCCACCAATAAGAATTTTTGCCTGGCAGCTAATTTGCAGTTGTTAGGAGTCTAAGTGCCTGTGTTCTGAAGAACAGTGACCCTGATTCAAATATCCCTAATGTTCAATTTTATAAAAAGTGTTCTTAATAGAATAGATGAAAGTCATGTTGCACAAAACAGTCTTAGCTTCCTTCCAAAGATACAGCTTAAATGAAAGTGATTTTAGAAGTCGGCATTTTATTTAGACTCAGTGAAGTCGTACAAGCTTAGAAATAATTATTTATAATCACATACTACATCTTTGTTCCTCACAGGGGCACAGCCTTTTTGTTTGAAGCTTGCTGTTCTTGAAGAGTAACCAAACCCCATTGTGTCAGTCAGCTTCTTTTTATAATCATTTTTTAAATTGGTTTGGCTACTTTGCTTCTCTTAAAAATATGGCTGGGCTGCAAAATGTGAAAGTAAGGTGTCTGGATTTCTAAAATTTAGTTTATCCTTTAATAAAAAGCAGGAATTTACATTGAAGAGAAACTACAGTATTCTTTGATGTTTCTACTTTCATTAGGAGGGTACTGAGATTTCTCTTTGTAAAGTTTCTGAGCTCACATTCTGACATAGAATATATAAGAAAATTTTCATTCTTTCCTGGGCTTTGTTATAAACACAGATGCTTTGGCATTTGAAATCAGATGTTCAGAGTGAATTAAGTTACTGGAATAGGCAAAATGAACACAGAGCAAACCTATTGTGTTCAAGTTTGTGTCTCAGTCTTTTACAGTTTTCGACATGTAAGCATGAGGGTTATGCAATTCTTCAGGAGAAAGAAATAATTTAAGGTTCATTATTACAATAAAAGGGACTTCTCTGAGTCTTGATTTTTATGTTTCTTAAGTCAAAGCAGCTTAACTGAAAGTTTGGCACAGAGGAAAGTATTCTTTTCCTCTGTAGGAGAGTTCATGTATGTATTTGTTGATGCTATTTCTGATTCGTGCAGGGTGAGTGTGTATTGGAGTCCACTTTTTTTTTACATAAATGTTGTATTTCCTACATCAAAACTAAAAGCAACCTTTTAAAAAAAATTATTAATATCTAGGCATGTATAAAATCCTTGATTCCAGGAAGTCTTCTTTTAGATTAATCATTGTGTTTTCTGGTGGGTGTGTGTATGGAACGGATAGAAGTTTTGATATTTCCTTTTCCTGTTCTTCCAGAATTACATTCAGATCCTTTAAGTTTCATGTAATGGCTTAAGAAAATTTATGTGCTCAAGTTCCAGTGTAGTTGGGAAAAGCTTTTTGTAGCACTGCAAATTGCAAATATCAAAAATCAATCCATACCTGTTTTTTTTTACCTGAGATGCACTAGAAGAAATGTTACATGGTAAGAAGTCTTTTTGACTGGAATATATAGTTCTCTGCAAAGTTCTGTTGGGATTCATCAGAACACCACCTGAGATCTATCTCTTTCACCTCCATTTCCAAAGGCATATTCTCATGGAATGCGGTGTGCTCTTCATCCTTTTGGGATTCAGCTATACAACATGCAGTCCAGTCAGTGAAGCTTGAGTTCCAGAAAGAAGCAAGTAGCTGAGTTCTAGACTTCTGCTGGTTACCTCTAATTGATACCTTATTAAGTGTTACAATATTTGTATCTGCCTTTCTCTGGTGACATAGGCATCCTAAGGCCCAGAACTCACATTTTAAGCAGAAGGATATCCAGACAGGGTGTTTGATTCTCGCCCTGGCTTGCTTAGCTGCCCTGAATCCTTTTTCTTAGGAAGTGCTGTAACCATGTTTCCATGTGTTTGCTGGCTTTGGAGACAGCAGTGCAGGGTTTTGTTGGTGATGTTACTATACCATGTGCACCATCATCCCCGCTGAATTCTGTCTGTCTGCTCTTCCAGGGCTGCAAATTACAGCATGCAAGAAAACCTGTCTTCCAGCTCTTCTTTGCAGTAGTTATTGTCACTAAATGCTGTCTGTCTCCAGAACATTGACCTTTCTTCCTAGTAGCAGTAACCCTTAGCAGAAATTGTACTGGTAGCAGAGTGCCTGTTACTGTAGTTCAGTATGGGTCACGATAATTTCCTTTCTCATTTCTTTTCCCAAAAATACTTGAGTGCACTTCCTGTTGGAGATAAAATCGTAGCTTGTCTGAATAAATGTGGAGGCAGCTTGCCAAAGAGTGTGCTCATAATAAAGCAGCTGTTTCTTGCAGTTTTATTTCAATTTTTTACTATTTGTTTTAAATAGAAGGCACAAAGCTGTACAACTGTTCAAGGTCACAATTGATAACAGCTTGAAAATTGTGCATGAAGTGATTCTTAGAATGATTGCTGCTTTAACATGTAGTATAATAAAAATAATTATATGCACGGTAGGGTCATCAACATTTATTAGCATGTAGATTATGAAGATTGCTTTGCTCTGACTACTGAGCATTTCAGGGGCAGGCTAAGCTATAGCACTTTGGAAATTCTGCATTCTGCTCCTTTTTATGTAGAGTCAGTCAGTATCAGTTAATTCATTAACTGAAGTTGTTGTCCTTTCAATCTGTCGACTGAGAAGTAATGTGCAGTGGAATCCCAGAATCACAATATTGTTAGGGTTGAAGGAGACCTCTGGAGATCATCTAGTCCAACCCCCTGCCAGGGCAGGAATGCCTTGGTTTTGGTAAGGTCTTGTTGGGAGGCTTTAGTCTCCATTTACAAATACACTTGGTTTGAAAAAAGGGATCAAAGAAGCACCATACACCTGGGATAGAAGATGGGGAACTTTGAGTTTTCACTTTAGCTTCAGGAGAAATTAATTTTACAGTCTTGGATCAGTCCTCAAAAAGGCTCTGCATCCTACACAGACAAGTTCTGTCTTTGTTACCAGGCAATTTAAAATGCTAAAGGAATGTATTGGGAGAAGTCTTCATCTTAAAGTTTTATGTGGTCTTTTAGAAAATCTGGCCCAGGTCAGAGCGTGTTTTGAAGATACAACCTGAGACCCTTGAACAGCATGAGAATTTTCATTCAAAGGACTGAGGGAAGAGAAGTTTGGATTGCTGTCACAGTTTCAGTCCCCATTGCTGCCAAGAAGTTGAGCTACCATGTTTTTAGATTATGATTTAGGTATGAATTTGAATGCCAGGATACTGTGCCTGGGAAATGTGCTCTTGCAGTTCCACTAACGTGATGAAGCTGTCAGTAACTGAGATTGGGTAATATCATTTGCTAGCTAACAGATGCTTTTTTCTTGTCATCTGGAAACAATGAAGTTGCTAGTGACTGCTACCATTTGAGTGCCTGAAATCAACCAAGAATCTTCAACAAGGAAACATCTACTTTGTAAACTCTTCCAAATACTTTTCTACCCACACCCATATGCCAGATTTAAGTTTTAGAGATCTGGTAGAGATTGCAGCATTTCCTGTTCTGTTCATTGAGTATTTTTGGGAAAGGTTAAAATATTTTAATTTCTTCCCTTTTCCCCATTGTCCCCTAATCTTACCTAGTGTTACATCTTTTATTTTTCAGTGAGTAGCATTAAATCTTGAAGGTGGGGGCTCAGAAAAGAGTCAGTCCTATGCTTACTCTTGCCGCTGAAAGGCCAGATCAGCTATCAATAATAATTCCTGGAACTGAGGTTCTGGTTATAGGACATCAGTTTCAGATAGCTGAGGTTTTGGCTAATTGCTGTTCCAAAGTAAGCCCAAAGAGAAAGTTTTCCTGGCATTGGTGCAAGTTTGGGGTTAGGCTTTCTTCGGTTATAGTTGGTTGTACTTAATTTGTGAAAATAGAGTTCATGTATGAGGTAGGACCAAATTCAAAACTTGGGAAATGAATCTGTGTTTTGGTGTCTGGCATGATTACTGCTTAGTGGGTATAGACTGGTATTTAGAGAAAGATTTTTGAAGATGTCTTACACACTTCTTGGAGGAGTAGCTTTTATTTTTCAGTACCCAGTACTCATTTTGAAGTATTATTGGTTATTATCATCTGATTGTGATAATTGCACTATATTATGGGTTTTAACCCCTTTCTCCATAACTCTTAGGACACTGCCCTGGCTAGCAAACAAACAATGGATGCCAGATAACTCAAGGTTTTATAATCTCCACTGACTGCAGCTAGGTGTGTCCAAAAGTAATTTAAGTATTGGGTCTGTGGCATAAGATACTAGTGGTATTTGAGGATTTTTCAGTATCTTCAGCTTTGATCTTTTTTTGGTGTAATAGGCAAGGCAGAAATGGACGATTGAGATCAGAACTAGAAACTTTTTTTTTTGGCATTCTGTATAAAAAAATGTTTTTCAAAACTTTTTTCAATTTTCCATTGGCAAAAAGAACATTAACACACATCTTTCATTAAATGTGGGAGAGGTTTGATCCTGACAGTGTTCTACCAGAAGGGACTGACATTAACTTTGTGTAGTTTCTATTAAAGTGGTTGTTTAGTCAGGACCTCATTGTACTCAAAATGTTAAGATGGTGACATCTTCAAATACTAGCCAGAGTAGGGGGCTAGTTCCTCTGGGGAGTGTGCCTTAAGGCATTATAGTCTGTTACTGCTCTTTTTGTGGAGGGGTGGATAAGTATCGTGCTTTTTTCAAAGGACAAAACTATTGCAGACTGATTTCCTGCCACCACCCCCTCCCCCCACTTTGGATAGTGACAGTAAATTACAAAGTACTTATCAGAAAGCCTTCTTCTCATCGTTTTCATGCTGGGGTAGGGTCATGGGGACACTGTGCATGTTCAAGGAGTGCTGAGAATGAAGAAGTCAGCATTGATCTTCTTCCTGTAATTTATTAGTGTCAGCTGTTCTATCCATGAAGAAATACCATTCTTTCTCCCGCTAGTATGTATCTGTGTTTTTGACAGAAATGAAATGAAACTTCATTGCAGAGATTTTTTCCACCCTTCCAGCAAGCACATTAATCCAGTATTTCAAATGAATGTGGTAATCCATTGCAGTTAGTATGAAACATTGTCTTCCTCTGATAAAGCTGGACACTTATCTCATACTGCAGCTGTGTGTTGTTAGTCCTAGGCTCCATATGACACCTTCACAAAATAGTTGAGGTTGGAAATTTGCTCTGGAGGTCATCTGGTCCAACACCCTGTTAAAGCAGGGTCCCCTAGAGCTGGGTGTCCGGGATCATGTCCAGGCAGCTTTTCAGTATCTCCAAGTTGTAAGACTCCGTAGCCTCTAGGGGTAACCTGTGCCACTGCTTGCTAATCCTTATTGGGAAAAAAGTGTTTCCTGATGTTAGGATGCAAGATCTTGTGCTCCATTCTGTGCCTCTTGCCTCTGGTCCTGTCACTGGGCAGCACTGAGAAAAGAGCCTGGCTCTGTCTTCTTTGCACCCTCCCTTCAGGAATTTACACTCCTTATTAGGATCCCTCCTTTCCAGGCTGAGCAGTATGGCCATGTCTCTCTTATCCTGAGGAGTTGAGCACTGGACACAGTGCTGAGTAAAGCAGAAGGGTCACCTCCCTCAGCCTGCTGACCTAATGCACCCGGGATGCCATTCACCTTCTTTGTGGCAAGGGTCCCTCGCTGGCTCCTGTTTAACTTGGTGTCCACCAGGAGCCCCAGGTCCTTGTCTGCAAAACTCCTTTCTTGCTGCGTGTCCCCCAGCATACTCTGGTGCCTGGGGTTGTTCTCCTCAGGTGCAGGGGAGAACTTTTTGAACCTCTTGAGGTTCCTGTGAGCCCGTTTATCCAGCCTGTAAAGGCCCCAGTGGATGGAAGCGAGACCCTGTGACATATGAGCCACTCCTCTCAGTTTGGATGATGCTCAGTTGGGTGTTGTCTGCCAATGACCGGACAGGACTGGACCCAGTATTGACCCCTGGAGCACACTGCTGGTCCTTGGCCTCCAACCAGTCACTGTGGCACTGATTACCTCCCTCTGGGCCCTGCCATTCAGCCTGCTCATCCAGCTCATACATCAACAGCGTCTCTGCGAGGATCTTATGGGAGACAGTGTCAAAGGGCTCAGTGAAGTCCAAGGAGGTGAGGTGCACTGCTCTCACGTGTTCTGCCAGGCCAGTTATTTCATCATGTAAGGTTATCAAGTAATTTAAGCATAACTTGCCTTTGGTGAATCTATGTTGACTACTCTTGGTGACTTCCTTGTCTTTCTTGTACTTGGAAATGGTTTCCACACTTAGCTGGCCCATCAAAAAAAATTCTACTCTTTAGAAAATTTTGAGCAGTCTCTAGACATCTTTTTACTTGTCTTGTTTCTTGTGTAAAAGTGATTTAATTTCATGAAGTGTTTTCAAGGGTGCTGTTTTTTAATTTCTTATAATTTTCATGTTCTCTTATCCTGCAGCTGAACCCCCTGTTGGGAGTTACATGTTTTAATTTCCTGCAGCTGTGAAAATTTGATGTTTTATTATGAATGTGAGCTGTTGGTAGTGTTAAAACTTGATTTATCGAAGTGTGTGTTTGTAGTATTGTATCATATGGGTTCTTTCTTGAAATACCTTGTATGCTTGTCTCTCTTCTCCCAGTGGGCAGGGAGGAAATGGCACAGGAACCCTGGATGATACTGGATGTCTTGGAGGAGGAGGGTGTGCAGGCTATGCACATAAGCATAGCTTTGGCAAGACTGATTGAAATGCACTCAGCGAAAAAGCCCTGCAAAGAGCCCTTGTGCAATTAAACCACTTGAGCTTGTCTGTAGTGTGTATTGAGACAGTATTTTTATAGCCAGATATTAGTTAAAGAAGCAATTCTTTGAATTACAAATGGAAAAACTCTGCTTAGCATTCATAGTGGCATGTGGAATGATAGTATAAGATTTTTAAAGTGGTATGACCAAAACCTGTTCTAAACTATTAGGGAGGTTGTTATGATTTGCTGCCAAAAGAAGGGTCATTTTAACAGGTCTTGTAGTCTGTATGCAGGGAGAGCTTCAGAGCAGAATCAGGTGGTCTGAAGCACTTAGTGGTGTGTTTCAGTTTTCATCGTAATGATGCCTTTTCCTGGTCTTAAAATTAAGAGAGCTGCACACAGTTAAGAGGGAAAAAGGGTTTTTACCTCAACATTTATTTAAGGATCCTTAGGTGTGATGAAATGCACATGGAAGTGCACCCCGATGCCCCCACCGGAGAAAATGGCCACACACGATGTGATGAGTATACAATTATATGCCTTGCAAAAATTAGCGTATCTGTGAAAGATTCCCCAATGAGGGACTCGGGTGAGACCCCCCACCCAAGGGACCCTCCCCCTGGATGGGCCTATCTTTGTTTACAGAATGTGTTCTGGAGAGGACCTTGGTTTCTTTGGGCTTTTAGAATGTTTAGCCTCTAAACTTAACTAAATACTAGGTCTAAGGGGTGTTATCGAACTTAAAGAATTACAACTATGTAAGCTAAAGGCACAAGGAATATATAAAGCTATATAAAAGAGTGTATAAAAGGGGGTATAAAAGAAAAGCAAAAAACCATCATGGCATCAGTAACAATCTGGGCAGAAGCCAATCGCTGGGTGATTCTATAAAAGTGTAGAGACATCTGAGATTTACCTGCTAAAGCTTTCCAAAAAGTGCCATGTTGAAGACATTGCAATTCTTAGGAATTACTGACTTAGAAATTCTTAGAATATTCAACACATACCCTGTAATTCTGCACTTCAGGGTGGAGGGGGGAGCTCTGTGTGTCAGTCACTGTCCTTTGTACTCCAAATTTCTGTAGCTTATATGAAAATTGTCTCTTCTGCTTTCTTTTAGAGACTTGCTTTCAGTCTTTTTATCTAACTCCATCTGAAGTGATTTATATCATGCTTATTTCCTTGGGTGTAATGACTTTTTGAGTAAGAGGGAAAATGTGCATATAGAAGCATGCAGCCTGTGAATTTAAGTGCAAAGATCTTGAAGAAGTGTGTCAGTATGGTAGAGGCAAAATCTGCTTTATTTTCTATGTTCTACTATAGCTAAGAATAAAATGGAATACACTGGATTTAGCTTCTTGCATTTGTGGTGTGAAAATAAGCAAAATCTTGTACCTTACCATATTGTGGCTTAGAGGAGTAGCCCCACCCTGCTGTGCCTCACAGCTCAGTGATGCATGTCAGTGAATCGGAGCTGCAGTCGTAAGCAGCACTTTGCCAAATAAAGTATCCCCAGTGGGCTTCTTTCTCAGGTCTTTGTGTGGGAGTGAGAAGGAAGGAAGGGTAGGTGTTTGGGACTATCTGGCTCTTTAACAGCTGGCCTGTAACTAAGCCTTTTGATCACAGGCCTTAAAATAGCATGGTTCTCATCTTTGGTGTCCAGCTATTGTAGTCTAGCTGATGCATGTTTAAATTTCAGTGGCTCTGATTCTCTAGACTTAAACAATCTTTACTCTGAGACCCCAGAAAATTGTATAAATAACACTTGGGCTTTGTATGTGAAACGAGGGAAGAACATTTTTTGCCATTTGGGGTGTACACACAACTACAAGCAGATTCCAGTTCTGATTTTGCTGTTGTCTCAAAAGAATCGTGTGGTGCTGATCAGCTTGTGAAAGGTGTAAGTTTGCAAAGCATTTGTTTGCTTGATACCCTTGTAGTGTGTTTACTTTTTAGGGTCAGAGTCTCAGGGAATTTGAGCCATTTTACAGGCTTCATACATCTCTGAACTACTTTCTGCATTTTTTGTTCACTCTCAGTTTATATGCATGCATGCAGATGTATGATGTCTTCTTCCCTGTGAGTGTCTTCTGTGCTACAGCGTCCTGAACACAGTTGATTGAGGTTGGGCTCAGGAAGCTTGGCCATGTTTGAAATCTGTGTCACACACTAAAATTTTCAGGTGGCTCGCAGCTATAAGCTATTTTCTGCATGGTTCAAGAGAGTCCCCAGAGCTTGAGGTGTGATTTTTGTGTGGGAGGTGATTGTGTCTACTTGGTGTTTCTGTTGCTGCAGTGAAAGGCAAGACTGCAGAGTCAGCAGTGCTTACCAGTTGGTTTCCTGCCCTCGCTGAGGATTTGGCTTACACCACAGCCAAAGCCAGCTTGTTTTTCTGATCAGTCACACGGTGCAGCCTTGGCATGGGAAAGGCACTTGAGTGCCAGTGGCCTCTTGTGGATCAAAAGCCACTGCTTGGCCACCCATCGTGTTGCCATGGTCTGTTTGGGCTACGTGTTCACTGCATTTCTGAAAATCATAGTCAGCATCTGTTGAATTTCGTATCCAGATTTGAATATAAGCAAAATTGAGATACTGCAAAGCACTGTGGCTGTGACTTGGTTTCACTATTTGAAAAATAAAGCCAGACATGCTCACTAAGGGCCTTTGGGCTGAACAAATGCATTTTGTGACATCCTGTGGCTTGAAGGTGAGCACTGTGGTTTATGTAGCTCTACTGACTGACTGGTTTGGGATTCTTGTATTCCCTTAGGTACAACATTGATCCTGGCTTGTACTGTCCATTTTTCTCTCTTGGGGCATGCATGGAAGGTTTGAATTCTTTGTTCAGTCAGCTCCTAGGAATCTCCCTCTATGCTGAACAGACAAAGAGAGGAGAGATTTGGTCTGAAGATGTTCGAAAGTTGGTAAGTATTCTTGTTTCCAGCATCTGAAACCAAAGGGACGATAAACAAGATAGTGTGTTCCTGTGAGCCATGAATCAAACTTTTTCTAAAAAAATTACTTGGATACCTATCAGAGCACAAACTAGTTGTCTAATTTTAGTTAAGTTAGACCTCAAGAGCTTTATAATCTCTTTAAGTGCCTTTTGGATGTTTGATTGTTTATGGCCTTAATACTATCTCTGTGTCAAGGATGCCTGAATCAGAAACAGTTTCTCTGTTTGGAGATTATTGTTGCACCTTTCTGAAGGAGCCCTGTTAGTGTATATAGTTTCAATTTGTAGATGGCTAGCGTGCTGTAGGTGTGTGTCCTAGCACTCATATGCCTTTGCCTTTTTTTTACTCTGTATGTCATCTTTACTCTGAGGTTGATTTTTACATCTTTTATTTTTCTGCCCTCTTTTTGGGGGAGAGTGGAAATAAAAACTTGGGCAATAATTTACTCATCAGGTTCCCAAGTTCCTCTTGTCTTCCCTACATTTATTCACTGCCAGATCTCTCCTCTTCTATCGCCAGCCTCCAGCAAGAGATGCTGTCCTTTATATACTGTGGGTCAATTTAGAATTACTCTTGCTCCTTCTGTTTTTATTTCCATGATAAATGAGCTTCTGTTTGTCATTTGGGGGCTACAGACAGTGTTTTTTTAATACTAATCTGTGACTAGTTAGTTTTGAGTGAAAAACAGAAATGTCTATAGTTTGAGAGACAAGTTGTGAATTTTGTGCATATATTTTTTTTTTCTATTCAAATTATGAACTGATTTTACATTAGTTATTCCCAGTTCATTTGTCATTTATTCATTATAGATCTTGGGATTTGAATATTGTGTCTTCAATGTACACATTATCAGGGCTTTCACTGTGGAAATGATACTCCTTTTTTCTTCAGGCTGTTGTTCATGAAACTGAAGGTTTGCTAGGATACATCTATTGTGACTTCTTCCAGCGACCTGATAAACCACATCAGGTAACATTTATGATCTGACTTCAGCTTGGGTTTTATATAAGTAATGACTGTAGCATTAGTGCCATTTGCGTTCAATGTAAATTTAGTAAAACTTGCCTCATTTTGAAATAAACAGGGCGAGTCTGTAACTTCATGTGTGAGTTTAGGTAAAATAGTTTTTTAGAGTAACATTTCATTTTAGAAAACATCACCCAGCAGGCTGAACTCAGACTCTGTGTGTTACAGTGTAACAGGCCCTATGGAACGTCACAGAACTCTGTTTAGAGAAATGGTAGATATTGAAACACTTATTTTCTGGCCTACTGTTTACAAGTAGAAACAATCTGACATTTATACTCTCTTAAGTTTTACACTCAGCTAATTTTTATTCTAAATTCTTAGAACTCTAGATGGTTCTAACTGTTGTGGCTCACTCACTACCTAGTGGCAGTACATTTGCAATAGGATGCAGTACAGGAGACACTTCACTCAGTAGAATCATCTGCAAATTACCACTTTTAGTGAGGTGATGAATGGACAAACTTTAAATCTACGTTAGTTTAATATAGAACTCTGTTTTACTAGTATTTCACAATATACTAGGAGTGCTGTGTGGTATATTTTATAAAGAAGTTACTGCTGAAGGCTGAGAAGGGAACTTAATCTGTACCTTATGGATGTGACACATCAGTAAACTTCTTGGTGCTAGTGATATCCTGTAGAAAATTTTAGCAGTTTCGATAATTCTAAAACATAAAGAAATAATTCTATTTTTTAAGAGCAACACAGTCTTTCCTTTATGGAATAACGTAATTTCCTTATGAATTTGAAGCATATAATAGTGATGGAGAAACAATGCTGCTATTGAACAACACTGTTAACGATCATTGAATTCTACTTGTGTAACTGAGTATATGTTCAGATTTGATTTAACAGTTTAAGCTTAATTTAATCATTGTTTTAATATCACTGATGTAATGACATTGGCTGTCCATGTCTGCTTTTACCTTGAAAAGGATTGTCACTTTACAGTTCGAGGAGGCAGGCTAAAGGAAAATGGAGAGTACCAGCTACCTGTAGTTGTTCTTATGCTGAGCCTTCCCAATTCAGCAAGGGGTGCACCAACGCTACTAAGTCCTGGCATGATGGAGAATCTCTTCCATGAAATGGGACATGCTATGCATTCTATGCTGGGAAGAACTCGGTACCAACATGTCACTGGTAAAAAAGTTGTAATAGTGGTGGTATCCACTCTTGCAAGTTTATCTTATGTGGAGTTTACAATCTTTGGAATAGTTGGAGGTTGGGAAGTAGGTTGTACCTAGTGTAAAAGCACCATGAATCCTGGGTTGGAAGTGGCTTAGGAAAATGAATGAAGGCAAATTAGTGAATTAGATCTTGCAAAGAGTAGTGAGTGTATTGGCTGGCAGGTCTCTAGCTTCTATAACCTTCTGCAGTTGTGGCACACAGGTCAAAGACCTGTGCTGGCTAAGGCTGCTTGGCATGCTACTTTTTTTACGCGTGGACAGCTTGGTATATTCTTTTCTACAATAGTGTGCTGGAAATCTCAAGTGCAGTACGCACTTAATGATTAAAAAAAACCTCAACCAAACAGATTAGATTGTAACTATCTTGTCTGAAGAATTATTTTTTAAATATGTTTTACCATTTTTGTGTTACACTAGTGATGCAAAGGTGTGTCCATGGTACCGTTAATGTTTTACGAATACCAATAATGTTTTACCAATAATGTTTTACCTTTGTGCCCAGTGGCAAAATATTCTTTTTTTAAGTATTCCATTTAAAATTAAAATTGACTGAGCTGTTTATGTCACTACTGGACATTGTCAAAACAGATGAATACTGCATAACTCCTTCGTTATAAGCTCTGTATAGTCCTTGGGACAGCTAAGGCCTCTCCCCCACTCCTTCCACTCCTACAGCCTTGCTCATCTTGAGCTACAGGAATACTTACATGCCCAAAATAGCTGCTTTGGTGGGAGTTCTGTTCTTACGCTGAATCATGTGTGTCTGCATGTCAAACTCTTGGAGGGGCAGGAAATGGCTAATTTTGAGGCTCAGACTTTCCAGGAGTCCCTGTGTATGGTTTCTGTGTTGCCTTAGCTCCAGGCAGTCCTGCATCCCAGAGGATTTCACTCCAGATCTAGCATTGCAAAAGCAGCACTGGAGGCTGGAGGTTAGTGGTGTTGTTTTGGCAGAGAATCCTTTTTTTATGGATTTGGAGTGTAACAATCAAAGGGCTCATCCCAGGGATGTCTGTTGGGGCTGTCTGCTGTCATGGAACACTAGGGTGGTAAAGTATGGTGACAAGATGACTACAGGCTATTGTGAGAACAAAAAATTTGACATTCTAGTTGAGATGAGCTGAGTATTTGACACCTTTCCTGCTCTCTCTTATCTCACTTTTCTGTAATTCAGAACTACACAGTGCAGATCATGCATTTCAGAATACAAGGAGAATTTTTGCTATCAAATGGATTTTTCAGCAGTGATGGGGAAACAGAATCAGTTTTATGTGTCAATGCAGAGCTGCATATAGCTAATGTGTCTGTGAAAGGGTTGAATGTGATTTGAAATTACATCAGAGTTGTATCTAACAGCACAAGTATTAGAATGGTAAAGGAACTGATGAAACCTCACACAATATTTGGGCATAGTTTTGTGTGTCTAGTCTGAAGGTGAATTCAAATTGCAGCAAGTACAGAGAAGAACTAGAATGGAGGATAGTTTCTTAGACTTCAGCTTGCCTTTGGATAATGATGGCTCAGAGAGAATGTAGTTTCTCTCAATTTAGTAAGTAAAATCCAGTGTGATAAATGCTCTTTATACTAAGAGCAATATCTGAATCACTGAGTATTAACAGATTGTAAATTAAGATTAAAAATTAGAGAAAGGTTTGTAGAGGTTAAAGAAGTGATTTTAAAAACTAGTGTTCAAAAAATAGTAGAAACATACTGCGATTTAAGACTAATTCTGAATATTGACATTGTCTCTGGCAGACAGGGATAGAGGTGATGACCCAAAAGGTCTGCTATGAAAGCAACAACTTTTACATTGCTAACTTTAATAGAGAATTTAGAAATTCAGCTTTGATTTGGCGATGTGTTACATTTTTTAATAACTTCCATTGGGTAAGATGCTGATAAAGATTAGAGTAAATAAGGTTTTTGGGAAAGTGCTTTTTGAAAATATTAACAGCTAAGATATTACCTCACTGCACTTACATAGAACGTGTCTTCGATCTGCAAGAGTGTTCTTTGAATGAATGACTTGGTATTGTAAAGCGAGGTTAATATAAAGCATGAGTAAGCTCAGCAAACAGATGGAAGCTAAAAATTGTAATTGTGAATGGGATTAAGGCAGAGCTTTATTTATATTGTAGTTTAATTTAGGTTTAGGACACTTAAAATATTTGGTGTTTTATGTAGGGCCAGTTTGGCTACAGTCTGGTTTAGTTTAAAAAGGGTGTGATCCAGAGCTTTATAAGGTGCCTCACCCAGCTGTTCAAATATTTTGTTTTACTTTGTGATTTATAGTAAAATGTGTAGGATCATAATGAAGCTTTTCTGGCAGTATGTACAATAATGGAAATAAAATATTGACTTAATAAATGAAAGAACATTAAAGTTCACCAAAAGTCCAAACTGAAAGCTGCAAAACCTTTTGGGAAGAGTTAACTGTTTGTGTTAATGGAAATAGCAAATGCTAATGTATACAATTATTCTACCTCTAGGAACCAGATGTCCTACTGATTTTGCTGAAGTTCCCTCAATTCTGATGGAGTATTTTGCAAATGACTATCGAGTGGTTAACCAGTTTGCAAGGCATTATAAAACGGGACAGGTAGGAAAAAATAATACGTAAAATATTGAAAAGAGGAATAAATGTATTTAGGAAAAGAATCATATTTACACATGTCATTTATTGGTAATGTTTAAAGTAGAAATAAACAATGGATAAAATTATTTTAGTATTACAATTTCAGTTATTCAGAAAAATATGTTAATATTGTCATAGCAAAAAAGATATAAATGTAGTCTGTGGAAGAATACTAGATTCTTATATCCAAGGTTCCAATTACATATTTAAAACTTTCAGCCTTTCTTTTCCTACAAAGTGTACTAGGTGAACAACTTCTGTGTGAATCAAGTTATTTGGAATGGTTTAATATAATTATAGGTAAGTTGTGACAAAAATAGGATTTGTCATTGAACTCTCTAAAGTCTCTCTTAAAATAAAGCTCAGGTAGCAAATCATGGGTGTAAATGGAAATAATCTGCAGTGTTTCAAAATTCCATTTTTAGCACAATGTAGGGAAATGATTGAAATATTTTGTGATGAAAAACATACTGCTCTATTTAGGATTGTATTAGGATTAGTTAGATTCTGTCAGTCATGAATTTCTGCATAAAACTGGTGCCTTTTTTGCATCAAGTTACTCTTTATCAGTCTATTGGAAGGATGTGCTTTCTGTGGAGTATTTGGAAAACTGCTTTTAGAACAAGTTGACTTTTGGTGGTCACTTTAAGACATGGCAATAGAAAATGATTTATATTTATACAGACATTTCAAAAATTCCTCCTCAGTTGTGTAGTGTTACACTTCATTGGAGCTTTTTATCCGCTATTAAGCATTCAGTGTATTTCAGTATTATGGAAGCAGAATTATGTTTGCCTCCATTGAACAGTTAGGAAAATATGTTGCTTAAGTTCGATTTTAATAGATACTGTCTGAGAAATTTGCTCTGTAAATTTTATTTTTTGTTTTTGCAGCAGAACAATCATTTCTGCAGAGCTGATTGCACTAAGAAAGGTCTTTCTGAAACCTGGGAGTTAAACAAACTCAGTTCAGGAGTGCTGATCATTTATCTGTTTGAGTCCACATACAGAAACATGTCTTTCTAATGTTCTCTATAAAGTTCATGTAGTGTTTAAACAGCATGGAGTTAATCTGATTGCATATGAGTTCAGAGAATGAGCTTCACTAAAACATCTGAAAGAGATTTGTGGAACATTATTTATGGCTTTGTATTTTCAAAATGACTTAACAAATCTAAACCATGTTTAGTTTCAGTGCAAAAGCTTAGAACCAGACGCTGTGTCCCATTTGGCATTTCCATAAACTACTTCTGTTTATTGGTAGTGAAATCTTCCTCTTTCAGAGATCAGTTGAGAGAGGTTTGATGTAGAAATCCAGTCTTGAAGGGGGCAAGAATGGATTATGCTGGAAGATGAGAAGAAGAGCCTGAAACTGTTCTGTGGCTCGAGAGCTTTAGATGGCTTCCTTTTAATTGCTTTTTTAAAATTTTAGAATGGATTTTTGAGCCATTATC
The DNA here is from genome assembly GCA_013400235.1 of Oriolus oriolus. Taxonomy (NCBI): domain Eukaryota; kingdom Metazoa; phylum Chordata; class Aves; order Passeriformes; family Corvidae; genus Oriolus; species Oriolus oriolus. The sequence goes on from VXBT01006576.1 coordinate 854,312, forward strand.
CAACACATGTAAATCTGCTTTTGCTTATGTTGTTTCATCTAAGCTGATTTTAAGAATCTGGTATCGGATTTCTGTGTCTGTCATTTAAATACAAATAGATTGAAGTAATCTTTTCTGCTGTGTATATGTTATGAAGTACTTGGAGTTGAAAATCCCATCTCTCTTGCATTTTCAACTTCACAAAGAACTTTTTGGGGCTTATTTTCTCTGCTTGTTCCTTGATTGTTTTGTTGTGCAAATAGGAAATTCAATCTTTTTTTTTTGTTTCTCCAGTTTTTTATTCATTTGAAAGAAAAATGAGTCCACTTTACCTCATTTTCAAGGGGAGGTAAGGAAGGTGGACAAAAAAGTTAGAATGTGAAAATTGTGAAACCAGTTAATCCAAATGTTATTCCATATAAGAACTTCAATTAAGTTTCTTTTTATTAATTAAGAGACTGAGGTTTTCAGTGCTAGAAGGACCTTTTGTGCAACAGTTACACTAACATAGCTCTGCTGAAGGTTGTCAGAAGGAGGACTTTCTACTGACCCAGTTTGTGTCAGAGGCAATGCAGATAATTTGACAAAGCATCCTTCTTTTGGCATTGCTGCATTTACACTCTAGTTTTTGCAGGTAGACTTCAGGTGGTGTGATTTTTAATATTCGTACTGAACATAATTGCATCAGAAAAATTTATCAGCATAGTCTTAGCTTATGTTTGCCATTGCTGTAAAAGTGAGTTGTAGAAGGACTCATCCTTGAGGATCTGCACTTAGGATCACTGCTTATGCTTGTGGGAACAGGAGGGGAGAGAAGTGTTTTGATTATTAAAACATGTGAACTGTTGAAAACTGTATTTCAGTAGCATTGCAGAAAAATAAATTGATGGACAGACCGTCAAAGATGAGAATGCATTTAGATGTCGATCATGAGGATCTGGTCCAAAATATCTTGACGTTTATAGAAACCTTGTCTCTGCCTTCTGTCCATTTTGAAAGGTTTGCTGTTGAATACTGAGGAGTGACAAAGCTTGCAAGCTCTTCTGTCAAAAGGAGCAAGTCTTTTGAACTTAGTTGAAAAAGCTGGCCAGTACAAATCTATTTGTTTCAAGAAAATAGCAAGCCTAGTTTTCCTTTCATCTGAAAGATGACTCAAACCAAAAAATCCTTGAGATAAAACAAATGAATAGAGAGGACTGTGATAATTAGTTACTAAAGCTGAATTAGTCAGGTAAGCTCATGAAGTCAGGCCATACCAAAATGAGAGCATTACAGTGCTTAAGCAGACAATCTGGTGCATGGGTGCCATTCTGTATCACTGTGCTTGTTTGTTTAAATTCATTTGTAAAGTGCACAGATATGTAGTAGGTCTGAGCTAAATCATTTTAAGCTTGTGTGTCTTTAGAGACTCTCTTGAACAAAAGCCAGTGTTTGAGCTGTTCAAATTTGAACTGAGTTCATTTTTCACAGAGATGGAATTACAAAGACATTATTGTATTAGCATGATTACAAGAATAAGCCCACAGATAGTAAACAGTTGTAATGTGTTGCAGTTACTACACAACAGTAAGGAGTTAAGCATTCTTTGGGACACAGGGAATTCTGTTCTTTTAGCCACCATGAAAAACATGCTGAAAAATTCATTCCAAGATCTTAAAGTTACTTAAGGGAGAAGGATGGAAAAGTGGACCTCAAGGTAAAGCATGTGGTGGTCAAATTTTAAAAATTGAATAGTTATTCAATTGACATTGTTTTAGCCAAAGCTCTGTGAAGTCTTTCTTTTAGAAGGAGGATGACAGTTTAATTCTGATTTTATCAGAGAGCTCATCTTTCAGGAGAAGTAAAATAAGAATGCTGATGCCCTTTTTTAATTCACTCAGCTGCTTATTAAGGAGCTGTGTGAGATTGTACTGGAGCAAGGAGGAATAGTTTCTATTGCTTGAAACAGTACATGTTTGAGTTCAAGACTTCAGCATATCTGTGTGCATGACATTCAAAGAAACATACCTTGGAATAGAGTAATGATCTTTGAAAAACCCTCTGGCGTCAAATTTTGCTTCCCTGAAATCTTAAATATTAAAATCCCTAAGGTGTTTTGGGAAAAATAAATGATTTCTTTATCAATGTAAATTCTTTCAATTTAATCTAGTTTTGGCAGTGTTTTTCTGGTGCCAAATTCTGCTTGGCTTTTGAATTATGATCACAGCACAATCTTTGAGCCAGGTTAGTAACACATTTAAAGAAAGACGTTTATGTTTTTTCTCCTTTGCCTTTTTGTCGACAGGTGTAGTCATAAGAAGGACTTGTACTTTCTTGTTGATTTTAATCTGCTCGAACAGTAGAGCTTACTCTTCAAAGCGCAGTAGATTGACATTGTTTGTTTGACATTCATATGGCTATAAAAATAGTTAACAATTTTCTTGGAGTCTCTTGGTAAAATTACCTATATTTTACTTGGTCTCTAGAACTTCCTCTTGCCATCATTTAATGTAGTTGAAATATAAAACTGAAATACCATTATGTTGAGAGAGTTGGTTTGACCTTACTGGTAGGAGTGCTCTTGGCTTTAACACTCTTAAATGAGACCTTTGTAAAACCTACATATTTGCTGTTGCTAAGCTTTTGGTTGTTCAAGTCTTTTAACACTGACAAATTAAAGTTTAAGAATTCCCATCCAATTTTCTCATACTTTGCTGTATCCAACATACAGATGCCCATAGAAGAAATCAGTTTTGTTTAATTCCATGTTTTACTACTTCATTAGGAAAAGAAAGCCTCCAAAAAGCTGCCCAAACTTACTGATAGGTTTTGTGCTTAACAAAATCTGTTCAAAATTCTGTAGGTTTCCTTTTTGAAACCGTGTTGTTGCAAACCCAGATATACTTTAGTTCCAAGATGAAAGGGCATTGAAGGGTGTGCCATATTTGTGTAAGAGGATGAGACAGAGACATTCATAGAACAAGAATAGTTGTCCAACCAAAATACTTTAACCGATTGTAACTTTTTTTCTGCTTTACTTTCTGCCTTATTAAATGCTATGGTTCTACATCATGCTTGATCTAGCTAACTTTTGACTTGGAGAAGAGCAAGTACTGCATAAACAAGCTGTGCAACTGGAGAATTTTTCTTACCTGCTTGAACTTTGAGGTTCTAGAGTTGGTAACATTTTCTTCACTTATGTGTAACTTCTCTAGAGCTGGGTTTTTATTCTGTGAACATTGTTTGTCTTGAAGTCATATCATTTGCAGAGAATCTAAACATAAGGCTCTGCCATATCTGTAGACTTTCTTGGGTTACTTCTTGAACGATTCAACACACTATAAAAGCATATGTATGATTTTAGAGCGAAGTTTAATACCTACCATCTCTATTACATTGTACAACTTGTAGTATCTCTTAATATTTTAGTAAGAATGCAGTTATTTTAACCGTATTTAGTTTGTTTGCTTAAAGAAGCAGCTAGCAAAAAAAAAAAAAAGAGAAAATGTTTGTTAGGAGGAACATGTATTGAAAAGCTTCACAAAGTGGTGGAATAAGTGTAAGGTCAAGCATTCATAGACAAATATTCTTAAAAATCTGGCATTAAAAAGTCTTTGGATGTACTTGTGGACATCTGGATGGAAAGTCGAAAAGTTTGCTTAATGACTTCAAAAATGTTTCTGACTTTCAGTATGTGGTGGCATGGATAATTTTATTGCCATAGATGTGGAATAAATTCTACTTTGTTAAAAATTTCAAAGGGTAGATATTTACTGTTCAGTACACCTAAATATTTTTGTGTGGGTTAGGGTAGAAGGTCTGATGCTGTCTCAGTTGAAGTTATGAAAACCCAGTATTATTAAGCTCAGTATTATGAGTTGTATGATGTGGGAGGGCTTTAACTGCCCAAATCTGTTCTCTATGTCTAAAAATAGTAATAACATTTTTAACAGGTGTATTAAGGGAGTATGGAATCAGTTTATAGAAAAACAAACAGATTTCACAGAGTGATTTCTCTATTGCTATATGGATTAGTGCTGATATCTTAATTGGCCATTTAATGCTTAGCTCAGCAAATATTTCCTTCCTCAATGCAAAGCACTTCAAATGTGTTTTGTTACCACCAGGGTTTTTTTTGTATCTTGAGCCTCTTCTAGTAATTAGCTATTTAAATACTATTTAGAAATATACAATAAGTCTAAATGTGATCTGATTTTTCTTTTTATTCAAGCCATTACCAAAAAACATGGTGTCAAGACTGTGTGAGTCCAAAAAGGTGTGTGCTGCAGCTGATATGCAACTTCAGGTATGTTCTTTGCATTCTAGTTTCTACTCTCTGTTCAGAACTTAAAGAACATATTTTAGTTCTTATAATTTTACCAATTTTTTAACATTTCAGTGTAGGTGTGTTATCTAAGTATATGCAAATTAATTTAAAAAATTAATTTTTATATTAATTGTTATGTTTGTTTTTCTGAGCATACTCTGTGCTGTCTGCTTAAACCTAGATGCCTAAATTTGTAGGAAAATATAATGAAAACCACAGCTTTTGAAAATGGTAGGATTATCAGAATTCCCAAATGTGATTTAAGATTGAATTCTTGAATTAATGGAATCATTTAAGAAGAACTTGCAGGAGAAGAAGTATTGTGTACCCTGGATCATTAAAATGTCGTAGAACTGAGAGATACAGGCTACCATGGTAAAATCAAACCAGCACATTTATTTACTAGAATGTGATTTGAGTTCCTTGTCTTCTGCAGCTCCAGGTGAAAGTGGCCACTTGTCGCACCAAAATTGCTGGCTGAGCTGTAAGGATGTAAGACTTCTCTCTCACAGTGTTAGGAGGAGAAGTAACTAAATTCATAAACCTTTCTTTTCTGTGGGTAGGTGTGATTGATCAGTCATTTCCATAAACAATCAGTTATGCTGTTCTTCAAACAAAGTAAAGGAAATTAGTCTTCTATCTAAAATGGTATTTAGTCTTTTTTAGTCCTGCAACAGCAGTCCTCACATGTGTACAGTAGCATTAGCATCAAGCCAAGTTTTTTTACAGTGAGCATTTGGCTGCATTTAGTGTGCTACAAGTTTCTACTGTGTGATTTTTGTGATTTTGTTTTCTTCTTTGTTTTGCCTTAAGCCCGAAGCATATAGTTTTTCCTTTTACAATTAACCCGATGTTTAGATGAGATAACTCTGCTAGTACCTTAGTAAATGTTAGTTACTGAGATGTGGAAAGAAACAAATTTACAGATCTTTGAAATTCTTCCCTTCGAGAAGTGGCCAAATGATCACAGCCCTGTCTACAAACATGAGTTGAGCTGGTTAACTGAAGTTGATCTAAAAGAGAAACTTAAATATTTGCAGTTTTGTCTGTGCAGTTACATACAGTGAGTTAAAACTAATCAGAAGTCTGGAGTGTGGACCTGTAAGTTGTATACTTGTCATTTACGCTAGTCAAAGCCAGACTGAACACTGTTTTCAGTGTATGCATGTATTTTTCATTGGTTAAACTTGCTGGACTTTTGAACTGTGCTTTCAGTGCAGTGCTGGCTGTCAGCAGCCAGTGTTGGCTGGGCACGTGCTACCTATGGCTATACATACTGTGACATGAAAATATAACTGCACCCTCTCTGCAGGTCTGATTTTGAAATGCACACTCCTGGCTTTGAAAGATTCTCATAGAGATGTCTGATAATCCAGAAAGAATGTGGGCAAGAATATAAATAATTCATACAGGAGGTTTTTATTGGAACAAAAACCAATTCTGGATTGAAATAAAATTTATACTGTGAATACTTAATGGTGGACCTTTATTCATGAGGGCACAACACTTGTACAGATTAGTGACCACCAGAGTGTTGATCACATCCTTTCACATGCATCCATTCTTTTCTGATGTCTCTGTCCATAACAGCTGTGTGTAGATCTGACAGATTTCTTTTCAACTTTTAATACGTATTTGCTGTAATCTTGTCAAGGTTTGAGATGAAGTTGGCGTTTTGGAGGCTAAATGGGCTTGGATATTGAGCAATATAAGTCACAGATATATTCACAAGTGACATGGCCTTCCTGTTCTGTGGTGCAGGAGAGAGTATTCTAAAAGGAGAAGTCATTGCATCAGTTACTTGTGCTGTGCAATGCCCCTGCTGCTGTTGCCCCTCAGCTGCTCCTGGGGTCTCTATAGAGTCTGTCTTGGAGTGACTCCACACCCCATGGCTCAAGAACTGGGGAGAGAACACCCACTTCTGGTAGGATCAAGTTCTCGTGGGTGCCTAATGTTTGACTGGTGCTGGCAGTGATGCAGTGATGAAGCAGGCTGCTTGCCCTCAAATTACTCTTCTGTAACTAAAGTTCAACCAGGTTCAACCTGTGCCAAATGACCACAATTCCACACTGACTAATATTATTCATTTCCTACTTTCAGCACTATGTTTTTGCAGATGCCCGGTGTAAAACATGCAGAAGGTTGCACTCATTTCAAAGAGACAGATTGGCAGAGCTGTTCTGTTGAATAATTCAGAAAAAAATGTCCAAGAGAAGTTGACTACATAGGAAATATAAAGCTAATATATTCCTTTGTAGAAAGTGTAATAATTAATTGAAGCAAAATGTATTTTAATCTGCAGATGCCAAAGTATCTATGTGCTGCTAGCTATATGCCTGGAAAAACTGTGAATGAAGATTCTAATACTGTTCCTTCAGACTTTGCAAAGGCTATACTCTATATTGATGGCTAGATGCCATGTTAGCTATATTTGAACTTTAAAAGAAGAAAAAAATGCTGAAAAATATTTCAGCAGTGTGGAAAACACCTAGAGGTTCTTCTGTGGTCTGTTCAGAGAATATGTCTATTGGCATGTGAACGTAAGAAATATTGCTGCTTTTTCATAACTATAATGCCTCTGAATTTTCTTTTAGGTCGTGTAATCAGTTACTCAGAAGGAAAGATAGGAGGGTCCATACATCTTCTCCTAAGGCTTTTGCCAGGCAGATTAAATCCCAGAGTCTTTCAGTCAATAGTAACTTCACTGGAAAATGCCTAAGTGTTTGCATATTAATGCTATTAAGCAGAGAAGGAGCTAGAAAGAACTGGAATCAAGTGAAACTAATAAAGACCAATGTGAGTGCAAAGTAGAGAGACAGTATGAAGATAAATAACTATTTGATGGCATTTTTATATTTTTAGGTCTTTTGATAAATGTGTTTTACTGAAATTAGAAATCATCTTCTGTCTACTGCTTGATATTAAGTATTAGCTTGCTCCTCAGCAGTATCACCTGAAATCCTGTGGTCCTGGGATGTGTTTCGCTTTCCCATTTCAAAGGCCTTGTGTAAACACCCAGAGCTGTGGTTTGTAGATGGAAATGCATATGGGTATAAAGTTCATCCAAGTTTATTTTCAGGGATGGTTTTTTTTCAGCCGTGCTGACCAGGTGGCCTGGCTCATAGCTTTCTTCCCACACTTTACGTGTGCCAGGGTTAAGGGAGAGCTTATAGCTGACTTCAGTGACTCATTTCCCTATCACCACATTGTTCTTTAGGCAGAACATTTCACTAGCCTTCAGCTGACATCTCCCCAGTTCCTAGCTGTGAGTTGAGCTTTTGCTCTGCCTCCTTGACCACAAATGACTTGACTCCAAACTTCACTTTAGCGAAGGTCGACTGCAGTGCAGATGCAATTCCCCCATCTCGCGAGGAACACTGAAGAGCAGCTGCAGACTGGTCCTAACAAAGATGGGAGATAGAAAAAAGAGCATCAAGGCTGTGCTGAAGCTGGACTCTGAAGTCTATTGTCAGACGCTGAAGTTACTCATGTTTGATTTGGGTTTTTTAGAGAGGGGGAGTTGGTGTGAAATGACTCCTGCAGAGTTACAAAGGTCCAGGGTGACAGGAGAAAGTGAGCTTTCCAGGACTGTTGCATCAGGTAATTTTCAGGTCTATTCATGGTTTTTACTGTGGGTCATACTCTCAGTCACCCTTGCTACCATAAATGCTGTAGCTTTTGTTAAACTGTGTAAAAAAAATGATTGGGATTCTAGTGACTTGGAATGCAAAACCATTGTAAGGCCTCTTTCTCTTCTTAGATAAATAAGAGTAAGAAAGTATTGTAGTTTTGCAGGGTTGTGTAGGTTTCTTTTTATATTATTAGTCTGAACAGCTGCATGCTGCCTATTCTGGGTTTGTAGACCAGAACATCAGTGTTGAGTCAGCAGGAATCTTGTTCAGTGTTGCTACCTGGGACACAAAACTTGCAATATTATTAATGAGTGATTGTGCAAGTTGAGTCTTACTGACCTCTCTTCTCCTCATTAGCCATGTAGGAAACCAGCAGGAAATCTAGGAGTAGCTCCTGCAAGTCATGGCTTAATCTTGTGCCTACTTGTAACCCTCAGTTCTTCTTGGAAAAGAATCAATGTGCACATTTGTTATTTGTCAAGAGACACCGTCAAAGGGTTCATCAAAATTCTGTATGTGAGAAGACAGCTTATTCAAACAGAAGGAATATGCTCCTTTAGAAACGGTCCTCATTTTGATGAAAATACGTGTTTGTACCCAGAACAAATAAAAAGATGCTGAATTCTGATAAATTATTAAAGAGTTCAGAATGATTTGTACTAAAATTTCATAATAAATAATCTTTTCAGAGATTCAGGGGGTTGTGTTATTTAGATGACATATAACATCCAAACAACTTTTTCTCCATAAAATTTTGTGGTTATAGTTCCTGGACCAGTGTGTTTATGTCATTGGGGATGGTATTGCACCCTTGGGACTGTGACTGGGCCTGAATCTCTAGCCAAATAATTTGCTTCATTGCTTGCTCAAAAGCTTTTTGAGGCTCCTTATTGTCAATTTTCCCATGAAGTGTGCCTACCACAGGATGACCTGACCTGAACTCTTCACTTAAACATCTGGATCCATCAAACTTCTCAAAAATCTTGTGTTGCACAACAGTGGGTGTCCTCTTTTTCTGTCTTTCCTGCACTTCCACAGATTAGGAAATTTTCATATTTAAAAAAAAAAAGCTGCAGTTATTTTCAGTGATGGCACACACAGAGCCTTGGCACTGTCTTCTGTCCATGCCTGTTTCATGTTTGCTGTGCCAGATAACTCTGCTTTGCTGTCTTTGCTGGGAAAGTCTTTTTAATGGTGCTGCTCTCTGAGCGCGTCAGTAATTTGGTCATGCATTCTGCTGTAGTTCACATGCATAAAAATTGCTTATGGAGTAGCTCTTACTTCTGGCAAAGTACCCTCCTGGTGCAGTGTGCTTTGAGCTTAGCTTACACTTTAGCAATTTATTGCTCTTATGGTTAGAAGTAAAATAAAGGAAAAATCTGCCTTCGTACAGCAATGTTGCAGGGCTCTAGCAGAAGCTCAGTAGCAGTTCTCTGTAGTGGGCATGGTGCTTTTAGGTCAAAGGTTGGACTTGATAATCTTGGATAATGTTGTCTGAGAAATCTCTTCCAACCTCAATGATTCTGTAATTCTTATGTTCACTGCCTAAACCATAACTTGTCCCTGCAGGGGTGAGGTGTTCTCATAGCTGCATGTACATGTCTTGAAATAGCTTATTTTGCAGTGTCCACTTAAATAACTTTAAAATAAATAACTTAAAAATAGGGTTTTTTTATTAAATCTATTGAAAAATACTTTTCTTTTGAAAGGGGAATTGCTGGAGGGCCCTAGGGACAGATCTTAATTTATTTAAAAGTACAGATAATTTAGTACTCCCAGTGTGTTAAGTGACCTAAACATGTGTTTATGATAGGTCATGGTGGTGGTGGTTGTTGTACTCCAAAAACCTGCTCTCTCTTTGTATGTTATACTAATGATAGAAGATTTCCAAACCATGTATATTTAAACTATTCCCTCTCCCTAGTCCATCTCTCATGTTCTTTTCTTTGTGTCTTTTTTGGTTTTCATATGCCAAGAACATGTGCCAAAGACAAATGTATTTTCTCTCTTCAGGTATTTTATGCTGTCTTGGACCAAATCTACCATGGTAAACACCCTCTAAAAAAGTCAACCACAGAAATTTTAAAGGAAACGCAGGAGAAAGTTTATGGATTGCCATATGTACCCAATACAGTGAGTAGTAACAGAATAACTGTAAACTGCACCTTTCCTTTGGTAGTATATTAATACCCTTCCCTCTCCCTGACCCTTGCCCTGCACGCTCACATGCTTATTGCTGTATTGTTATATTGAAAGAGTTTTCTTTCTTTCCCTCACTTTGTTCAGAGATTAGGGTGTTGGAAATTTTCAGCCAAAAATCAAAATTTAATTAATGTGCTTGGCTTTTTATAGGTATAGTCTTGTAATGATGAACTTCATTGCTTTGTCTTTATTTTCTTATTAAAGAAGGCACTGAAAACAATGTATTGGAAAGAGGGTTTATTCGAGCTTTTCAAAGGCTGCTTATAAAAGGCAGCAAAACACTGTGCTGCACATTGGTGTTTGTATACTGTCAGCATGAGAGAAAGTGTGAAGCAGGAATTGGAAGTGTGTTTTTCTCACTGTATTCCTGTGATCTCTGTCATGTCATTTATCCTTTCACATGTTATCTGAGAGTGTAAAAACCTTGAGTTCTACTGAGCTACGTAGTTTTGATCTTCAACATGACATGCATTTGTTCTGTACTTCATGTGACAGCCAAAGGTGCACTTTGCTTAGACAATAGTCACGGGATTTCCTGGTCTGTGTGAAGCTGAATTCCCACCTGGAGCCTGGCCCCCCAGTCACTGTTTGACACTGTGGTCAGAATACCCAAATCTTTTTTTCTGCTTCTTGGAAAATGTACTTTTCTCCTTAGCAAAATGTGTCTTTCCTTCTCTGATAAGGATGTTGGGAGATCCAGTTCCTCGTCAAAACCGTACTGCCACTGCTCACATCTCCAAAAGAGTGTAACATCTTGTAGTGAGGCTGTGATCATTATGAAGTGAGACAGCAAGTTTTGGCCTGCGACTTTATCCCAGCAAAATGTGCTGTGAACATCTGAATTTTCAGGAAGTCTGTGTTCACATTTATTGAATGTAGAGTTAGTGTCAAGAACCATAAGACAGTTTAAATTTCAGTAAAACATAGTGAAAAATTGCATTAGAATAACGTTAATACTCTGTAGGATAATTAATGTGTGTAATTTGTCTTGCTGTTGTTTGCTGTTCTTTTTTCCGAACTTAAGATATGTTTGCTGTTTAATTTGTAGTCCAGACATAAAAAGAAAAGCCTTGAAAGTAAAGGTTGGGGATTTTAAGTGAAGAGAATGTATTTCTTTCTTTCATTTGATTTCACAGCTAGACATTGAAATACAGTAGTAGGGACCTTTTTTTATTTTCGTCTGTCATTTGGCTTGGTACTTATAGAGCTGGCAGAGAAAACAGAGTGTTTTGATTATTTGAATTTTATCTGTTCTCTATACATTTAGATTCAGTTATGTATTGCTAAGTCAGGCTTCTGTATCTTAAGTTAGTGGTGTTGGATAGGAGTAATTCTTCCTTAGTGAAGATCTTCACTGCATTAATGTGATTTTTCTGTAGCAGCATTGTCTGTCAGGGCTGCAAACATCCATTATTATCTCTTCCTGATGAACCCTAATTCCCTTTTACTGCTCTTGACAAGCAAGTAAACTTACCAAATGTCCTCTGAATGTACTTGGTTGGACTTCAGTCTTATTGTCCATAATTATTTTCTGAAGCAGAGCCACAGCATATGTCTTCAGCAGATGAATTTCTGTCATTCTCAGGCACAGCTCAGATAACAGGACAATTTGCAGGTGTCTTTGTTACAGTGCTTTCAAAATGAACTGTATAAACTACACCTAGTAAGTAAATTCTGCTGCACCTATGGGGTAAGGTAAACGTAAGCATCGTGTGTTATGTGCCAACAGTAGGAGGGATAGTGCAAAGAAAGTCCTGTTGAGGTCTATATTTGCCATTCAGACAGGTTCTGCAGGCACTGGGGCAGCTGGCATTGCACACAGCAGTGTTTGCGTTGGCTGTGTTGATGCGGACGGGTGCGGGAGCTGGTGCCACGTGCAAGGCGGAAAGGAGGTCAGATGGAAGCACACAGAAACAGCACCCCAGTAGACTTTGTTTGTCTGAATAGTGCAAATCTCAATTTCTGGCTGGCCATTGCTTATCTGTTCAAAAGTATAGAGTTTGCTGCTGGCTCCTGGAGGATGAAATTCCACTGGGATTTCATTGCTCTGTTACTGAATCCAGAAGCTGATGACTGCCAGGCAGGGGGCAAGGAAATGTATCTGCCTGTTTTTGTACTGTCTGGCAGTTTCATTACCAGAGAAGATTAGTGTAACTGAGTTTGGGAAATGAATAGCAATTTTGCACAGGCTGGATTCTTGAGTCCTTGTAATACCTTTGAAAAGCAACCAGTCTTCCTTTTGATTCTTCTAAGAAAGCAAGATAAACAAAAAAATAATGAACATGCTTTTTCCAGCCATTTCTTCCTGAATGGACGTGGTGTCAAAATCTGTGCACTCTGGGGAGTTCAGTACTCCGCTTTTGCTCCAAACTTTTCTTCAAATCGTAGCTTATTTCTTATCTCTTGTGAAGTTAGTTTTCATTTATTATGACCTGCCTTGCAGTTGATGATACTGTCTGCTTTTGGAGTGTCTCCCCTGGTCTCCCTTACCTTTGTCCCCAGGATGCTCAGAGAGGCTTTTGAACATGTATCGGGTGACCCTTTGATCAATCTGAGACATGATCAAAGTTTCTCCCCATAATCTGTTCCTTAGTCCCCTCATGTCCCCCAAGTTCAGACTTGAAAACTACTTTCCTTTGAGACAGTCTTCAAAGCTTAATGATACGCCATTGCTAGTCCTTCGCCAAGCATAATAATTCCTATCTCCTGCTGGGAGTTTGGTTCAATGTTATAACAAAAAAATGACACACAGGGTAAACTGACTGTGCAATGATAGTGGAGTTTGCAGCCTCCTGCAGTTACAGGAAAGAGCTCTCAATAATGAAGTGGTTGTACAATAAACACCAGCTGCCCAGATCATCATACCTGTATTTTCTTTGTGAAGTAGTTTGAGTTATTGATTCTTATTTTCAGAAAATTATTATGGACTTACATATTACTTGTCTGTCCATTGTAGTAACCTTTTCTAATCTGGAATTTTGGTGGGAGATGCTGGTTTGACTTGTGACTGTGAGGAAAAATGGTTTCGAAGAGTGAGGCATAGTGAATCTGTGTTCTATTTTCGATCATTGCCAAATAGTCTCTTTGGTGTTTTTAAAAATGACGTGGTCTTCTGGTTGGCTTTTCTTCCAGAAGCAGCTGAATTTCTTGTGTGGTACTTGAGTACAAAGTGCGATGATGGAATTAACCCACACACATCATTATAATTACATTTGATAGGAGGCAACATGTTGGTATGTAGGGTGTCTTTGATATTTTTTGGAACACTGAATGATTTGCTGTGTGCCTTTTTGCTTTAGCATATTAAACATACATATTACTTCAGAAGAACCACCTTTACTGGTGCCATAAAATGTGCACCAGGTTACAGGTTTAATTATGGTTATATAGTTTTGTCCAGAGTGCAAGTTTCTTTGGCAGCATGGCCTATGGCTGCTGGTGTTCGGAGAGACCAAAACACCTGTGAGACCAAAAATGTTAGCCAGCCAAGTTTGCCAACAGAAGACAAGGCAGGTATTGTGAGAGATACCCTAGAGCAAAGATGTGTATGAAAATGGTGTATCACCAGTGTGGTTGTTAGTCTGTCTTCTTCCTGCAGCTGGAGGGACTCTGCCCGGACAGGGATCCTGACCTTGGAAGGCTCCACCTAGGTCCTTGTCTTAACTTGCTGTGGTTGTGTCTGTCATGTTCCTGACACAGGAAATCAATGGATGAAATGCAGCCTAACATTTGGAGTGCTTGCTCAGGGAGGCTCTTAGGCACTGCGGGAAGATGTGGCTTGCCAAGGGTGCTGAAAACACAAGTTTTTCATTAACAGGGAACATACGGAGGCATCTGGGTGTTTGATCAGCTGAAGAGGAGTTGGTGTCAATAGACAGAACTGGCTTCTCTACAGAGAGAAAATAATTTTTGCATCACACATGGTTGCCACGAGCCAAAGCCTCCTTTTTTGTTGTCGTTAAAGAAAACCTGTGTGCCAGAGAGTATAGTTTTAACAGGCTTATTCCTCAGCCTGCTGAGGGCTGGCTGGCGGTTTGGGTGAAGTATCTTGTTACAGAATTTGCCATCTGTGACCTTGTGGCATCTGTTATCTTAAGATTTTTTGTTAGGTTTTTGGGGTGAGTACTAATGTGCAGTTATATATAACGCTGTTTCTGTATAAAATTTCATGTGAATATCAGTAATGCATATAAAAGGAATAAATAGACTGGGTAAGCAATGAGGCAGCTGTCTTAAAGTAAGTAAGTGATAACCCTTAACCTCTGATGGTAAAAGTGGTTTTGAATTCTGAAAACTTTACTCAAGTGGAGTGGTGAACATAAATCTTTAAATTATTGGTAAGGAAGGCTCAGTAGCGGCTGCTTATTAAATTTTAAACTGTAATTTCACTTCATGTTTATTTTATCTAAAACCTTCCAAAATTTAATTTAGATTTATTAAGCTAAACTGTGATGTAACCTTAGAACCTAAGCAAAACTGAAAGCTATCTTAAAGAAAATGTAAAAAAACCAGCTAAAATGTAGAATGGGTGCTATTGGCAAAGAGCATTTAAAAAAACAGTTCTGGATGGCAGACGAGGGAATAAAATTTATGGTGGCAATCAATAAGATGCTAAAAAGAACTCAGTGGGAGAAAAAGCCTGTACATCTGTATATCTGAGAAAGAGGTTATTAGAAGAGTAAAAGCCATATAAAAGTGTGAAAAACAGAGTACAGGGTAAGTTCTAATGAGCCAGAAGTAAAACTGGAAGTTTCAAGCAGCTTAGAAACCAAACCCAGCAATAACGATTTAAAACAATGCAACAGAAAGAGGAAAGCTGCCAGATATTTGCTGGAACTGGAACATAGCTAAGTATGATGATTCAAAAGACATTATGTAGTTATCCAAGAGACTGAACCAAGGATACAAACCATCTCCTGATGCAAAAAAGATTTGGCAGTAAAGGACCAAGCCCTTTAAAACTTTATTAAGATAATAAAAAATAGAAATCATTATATGACTAGAGATAATTACTAAAAGAATGCAAGAATTCAGAACAAAAAAGGCTAGAAATGCTGAGTTGCTAAGTAGGTTGCAAAGCAAAGAGAAGGTAATAAAATTCCATAATTACTGAAGAAGCAAGAGGAGAATGGGTGAAAAAACAACAGTAAATGTCAGAGAAAGCAGTGATATTCTGTTCTGCCTCAACATTTTTTAAAAAATAAGTGAATTTTGATTAGGCAAGTAATACATGTATTTTTTGAGATGGATTGAAACAGTACTGAGATTAGGGAATAAAAGAGAATAACAAAATTAGATTTAGTCAGATTGTCAGAATATTTAAGCTGGTCAAAATAGTCAGTGACTTGGAGCAATTATCACTCACAAACTCAAGAAAAAGTGGTAACGTTATCATGATAACTGCTCTTATGAAGGGAGAAGAACTTGGGATCTGTAGGCTAATTGTTCAGATTTTGTCACTCAAGGAGGAGTAGAAACAATTATTAAGCAGCTCATAGGTACCTTGAGAACAATCAAGTGAGCAAAATAACCCCAGTTTTGTTAAGAACTGCCTAAGATGAAAAAATACACTTTCTTCTTAAGACATTGACTGGTCTTGGAAACCAGAAGTAAGTAATTGATAGCATAACTCTATGCTTAGCAAGCTTTTTGACACCTGCAAATCATAATTGTACAACCAAATTGTAGATTTGTGGCTGAGTCAACACACAGAAAACATGTTAACAAAGCAGATGAAAGCTTGGTTTCAGACAGGGACATTTTAAATGGGCATCACCAGGCATCTGTCCAGAAATTACTGCATTCTGTGTTTTTGTTAATGATTTAGGTGATAAATTATTTATGATATTTATAGAAGCTCCTTCAGTTGACAAATGTTGCAGCAATTTTGGAAAACAGAATTTAAATGATCGAAAGAATTTGGATCACTGTGGCGTAAGTCAAGCAAACAGAGCAGGAGGCCAGCTTGGCTGAACAGGAAAGTCCCGGTTGAGCTCAAGAGGAAAAAGAAACAGTATGATCTCTTGAAGCAAGGTCTGGCTTTGCAGGAAGAATACGGAGCTGTGACTTGTTTATCACAGAATAACAGAATGGTTTAGGTTGGAAGGGGCCTTGGATGGAAGATCATCCAGTTCTAACCCCCCTACTGTGGACAGGGACAGCTTTCACTAGACCGAGTTGCTCAAAGCCCCTACCAAACCTGACCTCAAACACTTCCAGGGATGGGGCACCCACAACTTCTCTGGGCAGCCTGTTCCAATGCCTCAGCATCTTTCAGAGTAAAAAATTTCATCCTAAGATCTAATCTAAACCTGCCCCCTTTCAATGTAAAGGCATTCCCCCTTGCCCTATCACTACAAGCCCTTGATAAAAGTCCCTTTCCAGCTCTCTTGCAGGCCATTCTAGGTACTCTAATGTCTCCCTGGAACCTTCTCTTCTCCAGGCTGAGCAACCCCATTTCTCTCAGCCTTTATGCGGGGAGAAGACACAAATTGCCAAAGCTCAATTGGAGTTGAAACTGGCCAGTGTTTTTTCAGATAGCAAAAAGGGCTTTTTAAAGAATGTTAGTAGAAAGAGGAGGTTTAAAGAAAAGATTGGACTGATACTTGTTGAAGGTGGTCATCTGACTAATAGGATGAAGAAAAAGCAGATTGATTCAATCTATTGTTTTTCCTCAGTCTTTAATGGTAATAGACCTTGGGCACCCCAGTTCCCAGAGGACCATGAGTGAAGGAACAGTGATTTCCCATTGGTGTACACTGAATGTTCACAGGTCTCAGGGCCTGATGAGACTCATCACAGAGTTCTGAAGGAGCCAGTGGATGTTATGGCAGGACCCCTCTCAATCATTTACCAAAGGATAGTTTGCACTAGGAAAGCAATTTAAGTAATAAGGATTTAAAGAACAATAAATGCCCAAAGAGTGTGCCTTTATACATGGGATGCTGAAAAGGAAATTATCTGTGACTTTTAAAATATATTTTAGTATTTGGTCTTGGGGATTTAGCAGTGTTAGTGTTGTGTCCTATAGTGTAACAGAAATGGAAGAATTACCGAGAAACAATTTTGGAAAGATACTAGAAACGTGAACTATGAGGAAAGTTAAGGAAATTGAGTATTTGGCTACCAAAGAGAAAATTATATGAGCACACATGAGTGGTATTGAAAACCTTTATGAAAAAATTACTTGGAATTGAGGCTGTGATTATTTGTTTCTTATTAATGAGCAAATAGTAGGAGGGGAAAAATGATATAATTTATAGCAAATGTGATTATGGTTAGTAACTAATCTTTTAAAGTATTGTTAATTTTTTCCCTCGTTTGTTGAAGAGGGAAACAGACACCCAGTATGTCTTGCATCCCTCTTACAGGCAGTTTTAAAGAAACCGCTCTTGTAGGTCACGGAGACATGAGCTTCATAGTAAAGCCAGAGAACCTTCATAGAGGATGGCTTTTCTGCTTTTTCTGCCTCTTCATTTATTTGGGAGGTACTGATGTTGCTCATATTCCACTTTTTTGAGTGTTTTGAAGAGAGATGAAGTCATATGTTATTACTCAACCTCTTGAGTTTGTGTAACCCCTTCAAGGTAATTTTTTACCTTGCCATATTGGAAACTAAAGTTGTTTATACAGAATGCAAGTCCCTGGATTAGTTTCCATATGAGCCTTCTTAAAAGTATACTGTAAAATCAAGTTGAAGAGTCTGGGTCTGAGGGAAAGATTAATAAAGGAGTGCACGGTGAACTCCAGGGAAGTGATAGTTCTATAAATAATTAATAGCTAAAAGCCATTTCAAAAAGGTTGGTGCCCTGCTGAGGTCAGTATTAAAGTAGATGCTGGGACTTTCAAAAGCTCTTAAAGTCACCTTTCAAGGTTTGTTTAGGTTTCTGTCTTTGTGGAGTTGAGTTCATTTTATGATAAAGAAAACGCTGATAGCAAATACTGTGAAGATTTGTTTTCCAGTGGAAACATGACACTACTCAGTGGGCACCTATCTGCAGCAGTAGAGTGTTTACAGATATCCTAAGATATGAAGCACTTTTAAGGAAATTCTTTTTCCAAGTGCTAGCCCCATGAAACTCAAACATACTTTAGTGATAGTATTTACCATATTTACCATGTGGTAGAGCATTTTAAGGAACAGTGCAGGAAGTAGTTGCATACATCTCCTCTTAACATTTTGAATGTATTTAGATATATCTTACATATATATGAAAACACAGATAGCTTCATCTAGTTTGATGTAGTTGAGTTTTTCATGGCTCACATGTCCTTTTTCCCGCTTGGGGTTGCAGTACTGGAGCTCTATTTGACAGTGGTAGATACAACTGAATACATAAACGCAGCCTAGAGAGTCTGAAATGAAATTCTCTTCAAATGCAGTGGGAGACTGTCCTTTCTATGAACAATCAGAACAGAAAAGAGCAAGACAGAGGAACTAATAGCACCCTTGCTTCACATAAGGTGGCTAGGGGGCGGGGGTCTATGTAACTTTAAGTTCACAATGCACTTGTGCCAGATTAAGGATTAGAATCATGATCCCTCAAATCCATCCCTTAATCTAGAATGGCTCTAACAAAAGATAGTAAATAAACAGTACTATGAAAAGGTAGTGATTTCATCTTCTGGTGCTGGTTCAGATAATTTAGTTGGTTAAGTTGTATTGGCAAATATATTTTGCTGTTACCACGCTGTTTAAGATATTTTTCAGTTTTTGTAAGGTCTTATTTTAAGCAGCATTCATGATGTTTATTTTAAAATAATAGGTCAATACTTAAAATCAGGTTTAATTAGAAAAGTAATATAATAAATTTGAGCTTCTGTGCAAGTCTGTACCCAAAGGAAACAGTGGTGGTCTGATTCTACTTATCTCAGACTTATGAATTGAAAGCTTAGGCAATAATAGAAATGCTTAATTGTAATTGAAGAGGGGGTATTGCATGTGTATGCGTATCTGTGTAGAATTACATGGTATGACATGAAGGATTTGTTTGAAAATTGTGTGTTTGCAAATTTCTTATATTTTTCTTTAAAGACTAGTTATAATGTTTACAAGTAACACTGTTTCTTAACTTGTCCAAATAAGATCAGTTAAAGGACACAATAAAGAATCCATTTTCATGTCTCTGTGTCTTTTAAAGATTGTGAAGCAATGGAAATCATACATAGGGATTTTTGATGTCAGTATTCTTTATTATAACCCACATCCTCCTTCCCTCAATCCCTTTCTGGGGAGGAGAGAAGAGGGTATAGAGTAAGTAGTTCTAAATGATTTTGCTGTAAGCAGCTCAAATTCATGACTAGTTTATAAATAAAAATGAAATATTTTTCTCTAAGCAATTCAAAGACCATATGGTACATATCTGGAATCACCTAAGTGGTTAATTGCATGTTAAATTCCTTTCCTCTTCCTTAGTGTAAACAACTGCAAAAATATTTACGTTCCCTGCCTTGCTAGATTTATTTATCATTTTATAATAAAAACACGGAAGTGTTATAAATTGAAATCTTAATCTCTTGCTTGACTCACTTTCTGAAATGTCATCAGTGTCTCTGGTTTGGTTTACTTTTTGTTCTCTCCATTCCTAACACAGAAATGCTCAGCACTGGAAAACTGAAGAGTATTGATACTAAGTGAGTTAGAGGCACAGCACGAGATGAGGTTTCTTGAAATTAGTTTTCTGTTATTCTAACCAAGATTAGAAACTGCAGGAAAGAAAGTGGTTCTTTATTGCATTTTATTATTATTGTGAAACTCCAGAAGGATGATGATGTAATTCTATAAAACTTAAAGGGGTTCAGGTCAAAAACACAAAATGTGAGTTGACCAAGCAAGCTGCTGCATACCTATGGAGAGACTTGTTTTACAGTCAGGGAGTGCTCCAGCTTTTCCCCAGAGGAAGCTACTGGCACAAACAGTTCGCAAACTCTGCACTCCAATACTCACGAAACCA
Source organism: Oriolus oriolus (assembly GCA_013400235.1). NCBI lineage: Eukaryota > Metazoa > Chordata > Aves > Passeriformes > Corvidae > Oriolus > Oriolus oriolus. The sequence continues at coordinate 874,384 of VXBT01006576.1, forward strand.
TTTCTTCAAGTGAGAATGAGTCAAGGACGTCTTCAAAGCGCTGGCTAACGTGTGCTTGTTTGCATGGCAGAGCAGCGTTGTCCTGGATTTCCACTGGTGCTGATAAACCTTGGCCTCAGCAGAGGGAAATAGCCTGTGCTGATTCCCATGCTGGTCACCATTCCCTCCTGCCTCCAAGTAACCAGAGCCTGCAGCTTCCCCTTGACTCTCAGGAGTTTTCCACCCGTGCTGATAGCTAAATTCAAGGGCATTAGGAGCAGTACTATCAAGTTAGTGCCAGACACAAGGGGTTCTCCACCCAGTAGCCCCTGAAGCAGATAAGTTGGCTGCTCCTCTGTTGGGTTTTCTTGCCAGAATAAGATTTTAATTAAGAAGGGGGAGGGCACCAGATATCATCTCCATCAAATATCGTTCTTCATGGAAACAATTCAACAGCTTGCTCATTGATGTAATTACTGTAGCACACATTTTGTAATTAGAAGTCTTAAATGACAAAAATACTTTCCTTAATTTAGTATTGGGTCTTTTCAGGTTTTCACATGTGTTTTTGTCTTAAGATGCAAAGAAAAATGGACATAAATATACTTTGAAGTACCTAAAGTCACAGCAGAAACTGTTGCAAGAACATTTTGAAAAGTCCAAGCGATAGTCAAGAATTTCTGTAGGATTTCTTTTCAAAAGATGTAGTAGGATTTTGTAGCACTGATTCCTGATGTAATTAGTGGAGCTCCCCGGAACAATGTTTACCCACACTCAAGCAAAAGCTAGCTTAGTGTATATTAAGCTACCTATGGATTTTCTTTCAATTTTGTCTTTTTACCATCACATCTAAATTTTTATATCAGATTATTTTTGTGACAATATTAACAGTTCTAAATTTAAAATTCAAATAATTGAATCCTAAACTAATGTAGCCTTCAAAATAGTTCAGTTTAACTGATCCTACCATGTTGTTAAAATGAATGGAGGGACTTAACTTTTGAATGGAAGATAGAAGGTGTAGTAAATTATTCAGATTTCTCCTAAAGCAGTAATCATCTCCTCTCCAAAGATAACAGGATAAATATTTCTGTCCTCTACTATAAAGGAGGCCTATGTGACTAGTTCGGGCAAGACACATAGTTTAACGTAGCTAAAGTAAAACGAACTGAATCTTACCCTAATAATGTGTTCTACCAGGACTTTTAAAAAAGTTCTGATAAGGTGTAAGAATACAAAAGTATCAGTAAGGTATTTTTGTTTTTACATGACGGGGTGGAAAGCTATTGCACATGGAATTTTGGAAATGCTTTAGACATGGTTATAAGAAAAGATTGATAATGTTGGTGGGAAAAAAGCCTGTTTAATAACAGCAGTGTATCAGTCACACACCTTTATTGCAGTCTGTTGTGCTGAATAAAAAGCAGGCATGAACATGACCTGTGGATGGCATATTATCATAACCCATGGGCTATGCTGTAAAATGCACTGTTTTATAAACTCCTGGAATGGGTTCATGGAACTTTTTAAGTAAGCGATTACTCAGAGTCTTCATTAACTTTCTAGCTACTTACCAAAAATATAACATTTAATAAGGAGACTGCCCTAGTTCTGCATGTCTAGCCTTTACCCTGTCCAAAAGGGAATTTGATATGTCTTTTTTTTTTTTCTCTAATGGAGAAATGACTCCTCATTGGAAATAAGACAAGAAATCAAGTAATCTTGCATCTATAACTGAATTTATTAAAATAGAGAAATGGAGTTTTGTGCTAGAAGGTCAATCATTTAGTTTTAAATACATTTTGAGTGATGGGGGTGTCTTTTTATTCATCATAGAACTTTTTAATGGAGCAGTAGCCATTCTTGGGGTTTTTTTTATTTTATTGCCTAGGCTGTAATCTTTTCTGTATGAAGAGAGGAAGAGTTGGGGTTTTTTATGTGGACAGGTAGCTCCTTGTGAATTAGGGTAGAGGATGAGTGGTTTGTGTTTAATACATTTTTATAAATCCAGTCTTGAAAAGTTCATTGTTAGGACAGCATAGAATCAGAAAATGTACTTGAGTAATGTAATAGATTTTGTGTAATATTGACAATTGGGAGTTCCTGATCAGGAGCTTTGTGTGAGGACTGGGACAAAAGTAGTGACAGGAAATGATGACATTTCTAGAGTTATTATGCTCTAGAGTGGGGAAAATATGTGCTGGTTAAAAAAAATAAAATTAAATGGAGTATGGGTTTCAAAGTTCAGTATGGAATAGCACTGTTTGTTATTGGTTTTCCTTTACTGCTGTTTGCAGTGGGAAAAAAGTTTCAGTTTGACTTATTCTCCATTCCTGTTTCTTGTTTTGGGTACTGTCCTGTTCTGAATGAATTTTTGATATTTCAACTTCATCATATTTGCAGGGAGAGAGATGAGTAGTGGCATTCCTTGATCTTTCTACATCCTTTCCTTTTCTCTTTTGAAAGGAAACAACATGAAGTTCGTTTGTAAAGCAAAGACAAGGTCAAACAAAATTGAGCAGAGAGTACTGAGGCCTGTTTTAGGTGCAGACTTTGAAATCAAGCCTTTGGTCTTGGACAGATTGCTGAGAAGTTGTTCTTTTCTCCTTGCTTAATTGTGATGCAGAGTTTCAACAAACCTGATGAATGGAATAGTTGATCAACCTGGAAGTGCAGATGAGCTGTTTAAGGTGCAGACCATTAAATGCCAAAAGCATTTGAGTGAACAATGTAGTGTGAGGTTTCAAGGAAGACATACTGTCTTAATTACAGCTTACATGATTATCAAAGTAATTCCTTTCTGATGGGAGAGGTAGAAATATCCTTCACTATGCCAAACTCCTGGAAATTATTTTTGTTTGTAGCCTGAAAACCATTTTTGAGTATGTGAAACCAATTCATCAGTAAAGTTTTCCACATTCCAGAGAGAGAGAGTTGAAACTTCTAATCATAACTTTAAAAACATGCTATAAAATAAACTGACATGTTTTTCTGCTCGGTCAGTCTCTTTGCTCTCTTTCAAAATGTGCTTTTAGTTTAATGATTATGGTTATAATTAAGAGACTAGTTAGAAAAGCTATAGCTATAAAGCATAAACATGGCAACCAAAATACCTTTGAAAGCAAACTGGAGACTCTGTCCAAGTGCAATGTTTTAACACACTTGCATTACAATGAGATACAGTACAGGGCTTTACCTTAACAAAAAAGAAAAAAAGTTAATAATTTTTAAGAATTTGCATCATGCATCAATACCCATAGGAAAATCGAAGACTGGAGACCTTTTTTCATCTCATTTAACTCTGCTACTCCTACTTTTAATTAATAATGTAGGTCACCAGTACAGGGTCAACTGGTCACCCATGGCAAATTCCATTTGTTTTGGACACCTGTCTTAGGGTGGAAATAACCATCATGTAAAATGTCTCTTTTGAATGGCTGAACTACAGCTAACTTTGAGAACTTTATTTGTAGGTGTTGCTCAGGAAAGGGAGCTGGCAACTTGTTTCTCATCAGCTGTTCAAAGTAATTTAGATTATGAGGCACCATTTGCTCCCTTTTCTTTTAAGGAAAATAGACTGAGTAAAAGCCAAATACTTTCTTTTTCCACCTTCTCAGCTGATAATTTTTTTAGAATACACATACATCTCTTTGGGTAATGGAGAATTAGATTATAATCAGCATTTTCTTGAAGAACTATAGTTTATTTAAACTGTAAAAAACAAGGACTTTGTTAATTACAGTGTGATAAAGAATCACACTCAAAGACAAATAGTTTTGGAAAATTACGAATGTCCTTTCACTTTTTTGTTTGGCTTTATCTGAATTTCAGCCATTGACTGTAGGATGAGAACAAGCATCTTACAGCCCATGGATTTAAATTTAAAACATCTGTTACATTACATTATTGTTTATCTTCTAGTTCCTCTTCAAAACTCTGTTTTTTATAGTACCTGCAAAAACCATGACAACAGTCATATCACAAGAATGTTAGGAGCTTTGAGTAAGAGGACAAATAAGGTAGGGCACTGGTCATCTCTTTGGCTCTGCAGAGCCAGCAGGGCAAAGGAAGTTTCATACTCCTTCCTTTATACAGTCATCCATTTTCATTTCAAAAAATAGGCCGGAATCTGTTGGGAAACAGCGTTGTTTCAGTTTGGACCTGCTTGCCTTTACACATCACACCGGAGAGGTGATGAAATCTTCATCCCTGGAGACTTTGTACAGAACCCTGAGAAATCTCTCCGAAGTTGGCTTTGCTTTGAGCGAGGGTTGGACCAGATGACCTTTGGAGGTCTGTCACAATTTAAGTTAGTCTGTTGCAGTCAGGGAAATAAAAAGAAAAAAGTATTTTGATTTCTGTGAAGATAAGGCTGATAAGTTCTCCTAAGTTCTGATTTTCCTTGCTAAGAAACGTAAGGAAACAGTCAACACTAAGCAGCATTAAAAAATAAGTCTATCATCGCTTGAATAAGTCATAAAGTGAAGTAACAATAAATGAATAGCAATATAATTGTGGACTATAATCTGCTAAATAGATATGCATTTAAAAATGTGCAGACAAATCTGTGAATTATGGCATTGCATGTGGATGGACTTGGTGTACCTCTAAGGTTTTTGGCACGTGGAAAACTGTATTTTTTATACTATTAAACGTAAGTCCCAGTAACCATTTTGTTTATGACAAAAGTTTATAAATTGAACTTTTGTAAGTGTGACACTGTACTCGCCCACATGAAAAATTACAAAATATTGTGTTACTTGTAACAAGGTAATTGTGGGTTTTGTTCAAGACCAGTAGAACTACACAGCTATTATCAAATATGAATAATGTATTTTACTGCCTGATTTTCTTCCCTTCTGACCCTGTTTATATATAATTTCAATCCTGATGATCAATGTATTGGGTACATAGCATTTAGGTTGAAGAATGCTTCTTCTGATAAAGGATTGTTCATTCTGGTATTTATTGCTGGTGGCTATGTTTTTTTACTTTTTGTCTTTTTTGTTTATCGTTAATAGTATCATATTTCCTCCATCATATGTAAGAAAATGTTGAACAATTTAAAGAATTTAAAAGATAACATGAGTTTTGGGGTTTTTTTCTTCTTACAGGCCTGGCAGCTGCGATTCAGTCACCTCGTGGGCTATGGTGCCAAATATTACTCCTACCTCATGTCCAGGGCTGTTGCTTCTATGGTGTGGAAACAGTGTTTTGCTCAGAACCCGTTTGATAGGTAAAAACTGAGAAATGTTAAATGGAATGAAATGCTGGTTGCTTTTCTGATCCAAATTAATTTTTAGCATTTTTCATGATTTTAAGAGGATTACAAAGCAGGAAATAACCATGGATATATATCTATATATATAGATATATAGATATATAGATATATAGAGAGATATATATGTCTATATAGGTATATGTACCTTTGGACATGTTCATTGGTGCAAAAAAAAAAAATTGTGTCAATGTTTTAAAATACAGGTGTGTCAGTTGGGAGGCACTGAAATTCCTATTTAGATGTAATTAGAGAGCTTGAAATTCATAGATGCCTAATTGCTTGTAATTTTCTATTGAAATCAAAGCAACTGTGGGTATTAAACAAGCTTCATGTCATCAACTTCAAAGCTAAGTATAGCTACTCATTTTGCTTTGTGAAATTAAAAAGTAAATTGTGAGGTCACAAACTGTAAGCATTCTTATACCTTTGCTGAATGTTCAGGACATTGTAACAGAGCAGCTTTTCCCTTTGGCACAATGAAGGCTGAAATGTTGTTTGCAAATTAACTTCTGTAAGCACCAACACACACTCATATGTGTAAAATTGGTCTAGTTCAGTTTCTCATAGTGTGATTTTAAATGTAATTTGAATTTGAGGAGTCAACATGTCATTGTTTCAGGGTGGAAAATTTAATTTGGTCTCTGTCTGTGAGTTCTGTAGAGATCCTAGAAGCAAACCTGAGTGAAGGCTGGACAGGTTGTGTTTGCAGATGGCTCTAACACCTGTGTTTCTCCAGGGCAATGGGGGAGCGCTATCGTAGAGAGATGCTGGCACACGGTGGTGGAAAGGAGCCCATGCTGATGGTTCAAGGTAGGAAATAAACTATAACTGTTTTATTCCTCTGCAAAGGGAAGAAACTTTTAACTTAACTGAATTTCCCAGCTTCGTCTTTTTAGTTTAATTATGATTTTCACTGGATTTATGGAAGAAAAGTTTGTTGAGTGGACTGGTCATCACTTTTGTGTCATGGTTGGTAGAAATCCTTGTGGTGCATGGAGTACACGCAGATAGTTGGGCTGAAGTGTTGGAAAGGTTTGTATTACAAGGCTGTCTAAAGAATTCAGAATAAAGTTGAAGGAAGATAGATTACATCATTTTTGGATACAGTAAGGTAGTAACTTTTCCATATGTGGAATTCATATCTCTGGTTATTTTGTATAGGAGAAATTGAACTTGTTTTGGCCACATCATTGCAATGTCATCAAAATATCTTTGGCTGTATCAGTACTTTGAGTGTACATTTTCATGAAATGCAGCTCTGACAACTGTAATAAAGAAACAGGGTTCATTATTCATCTCACTACCATATTTGCCTTCTGAATCTGAAAAAATAACTTTTAAAAATCATTCATACCCATAAGAAAAATACTGTGTGTGTTCATACATTGAAAAATAATGCTAGCAAAATGAAACAAGTTTGAGAAACTGCTGACTTGATCTCAAATCTATCAATGAGATCAGGATAAAGACTTCCCTGTGTAATGTTACAGAATTCAAACCAAATGTTTTTGCGTTACTTTTGCTGTTCCGAAGATGAGCACTTGCTAAGTCCTTCATCCTTTCAATTTTCTCTGAAATTCTGAATGTTAAGGATGAGTATGAATTCACTGGCCTCTGTTCATTGTAGCAGACTGAAACTTGCACGGCTTTTTTCTACAGATAAGGAAGACAGTGGTAATGTGTCTGCATTTCATCATGAGACTGGCACAGTTTCAGGACTGAAACATTTCAGTTCTTTGACCCATCTGTTTATATTTGAGGCCGTGGCCTCTGCTCTCCTTAGACTCATCATATATTAAGCAACTATGCATTCTTGAGGTTGTCTATTTACATTTCTGATGTAGAGGGTTACTTTTCATTCAGTATGACTTCCCAAACCTATTTCTCTTTACTGTTCTTGACGAGTTTGTGTTTGTAACCTTGAAAAACTGTGGATTAAGAAGTTGAAAGACAGAGGTGTGTGTCTTTACAAGCATATCCAGTTTTTACATTGCAGGTCATATGGTGGAGAAAGAAAAAATGGTTTTAAAGACCAAATATGTTTGTGATCTCTTTCTGGGATATATTCTTAATTTTACTGAGCATTGAATTTTCCTGGAATGTCCTAGAAGCTATGTTGAAGTTGCTGGCAGTGTGCTTCCTTGAATCGAGTACTGTTTGAATGAAGTTTCAGAATTAATCTGCAGATGGTCTAACAGAAAATCTACAGAAGTAAAACTGGCTTCCCCCCTTGCATGTGATAGTGAGACAGTGTCAAAGGGCTCACTGAAGTCCAAGGAGGTGACATGTACTTCTCCCCTTTTCTGCCAGGCCAGTTATTTCATCATATAAGGTTATCAAGTTATTTAAGCATGACTTGCCTTTGGTGAATCCATGGTAACTATTCCTGACTTTTTTGCTGTTCATGAGTCTGAAAATGGTTTCCAGGATTAGCTGATCCACCACCTTTCTAGGGACTGAGGTGAGACTGACCAGCCTCAGTTCCCTGGGTTCACCCGCTTGCTCTTCCTGAAGATGGACGTGACTTTTGCTTTTTTCCAGTCTTTTGGTACCTCTCTTATCTTAATAGATTACTGAGAGTCGCCTTGCAGTGCCCTCTGCCAGCTCTCTTAGCACTCAGGGGTACATCCCGCCAGAGCTGTGGGCTTGTTTATGTCCATTTTCTCAAGTGTTCCATGACCTGATCCTCCTCCATTAAGGATACATCATCCTTGCTTCAGGGTATCTCCCTGGCCCCTTTCGTATTCTGAATTTCACTTCTACACTCTATATACAGAAATCTTAAAAGATATTCAAGATCATGAAAATAACCAGTGTTCATCAGCAGATTCTTTCTGTGCATATTATGATGTTCATTTGTACACAGTAAAAGTCTTAACAAACGTGCTTGAACGACTCCCTGAAGAATGAAATCAGAGTGACTCAGGTGTTTTGACAAGACAATAACTTGATTGCTCATTTGGGATTATTGGAAGCTAAATCATAGAACATACCTGATGAAAAATGTTATATTTGTATTTGATTGGTCTGTACTTATTACAAAAAATGAGAATTTATGGAGAAAAGTAAGAACAATTTAATTTGCTTAGGTTCAATCAGCTTCTGATTCCTCTTGCTGCTTTTTTTTCATTATAGATATTAGAGAATACTGGATTTCTGTCTCCTATTGGTTTCCACCAGTTGCAAAACTGTGCTCTCATAGCAGATAACAAAACATATCTGATTAAAGACAGATCCCACTAAACGTTAAAGCTTGTTGATTTTATTCTTCTTCAGAGAAACAGTCCAGATTCTGTGCTCACTCGTGCCTTATTTCAAAAAGTTCTTTTTAGGTTGTTATTTCAGGTGGTTTTTTATGTGAGCTTGCACATGTCTGGCTTTTGGATGCACATCTGCAGCCTCACCCTTGAAGTGCTTCCATACCTCATTGTGAAGTTAGCCATGTTCATTGACTGTTTGATAACAGGTTACTTCACGAGCACATTTCATTTATGCAGTTTCTTTGTTACGATTTTCTTCTCAGAAGCAATCTATTGTCTTTCTTTTGTGTTTGGATATGATCTTAGCTTTTCATCTTTCTCCAACATGATTCCGTAGATGTTCTGATTAGGAAAGATAAAGGATCTGACCTGTGGAGTTACTGACAAGGTTCCTGTTTGAACTAGTCTTTAATTAGGAAACACTATACTTCTTTTGTTGTTGTTGTTTGCATTTGATTCTCTTAGCATTTGTTTCCTTTAAAAAAACCAAAATCATAAAGGTTTTTTGAAAACTTTTTAAACATTTTCTGAAGTGACCCTTTTTGTCTTACCCCCTTGATAGTCAGTGAAATACAGAAATAGTCACAAATAGGGATAGCAGGAGCACTTGAAAATGGGTGAACAATGCTTTGTCCAAGAGGCTTATTTTCTTTTAATTTTTCCTTCAAGGAAAAATAACATTTTGAGAACTTGATTCTTCTGTCATTTTGTGTTGACCACATGACTCTTGCAGATTTTCTCCTTCCTGCATGGTATTAGGGATTCCAGATTCCTTTGAAGTTATATAACCCAGGTGTCCCTTCCAGATCCAGTTGTGTGCTGGTTGCAGGTCTGAACAAGATTCAGGTGTGCACCATTCCTCCCTCTCTCCCTTGGCACTCCCTGGCTGAAAAGAAACCCAGGTGCATAGGCAGAAAGTGAATTGCAGTGTGAAAACTACTGGGTTGAATGTTCTGGGAACTGAAAGCATGGAACATATCCTGGAGTGCACTTCTCCTGCAGCCTAGATGCAGTCACATTGTGCTTGGGGCTTCTGAAGAAGTCCTCATGCAAAATGCACGTGAGGTTCTCTTCTTGCTTTGTCGATGCTGTATCACATTGCAGACAGTCATACTCAGCTCTCTGCCTACATGGGAATCAAACCAACTGGCTGTGTAAATAAACACCCATTTGCTCCAAATGTTTGAAAGTTTGCTTTTCCATGCCTCAGATTGTACTTCATGGAGTAATTATAATTTGAAGAGGCTGCAAAAATCTTCAGATAATGATTGGACGTCTCTTTGAAAGTGTAAGAAATATGCATAAAACCTAAAAGGTGATGTGAACAGCAACATATGTTAGCTCAAACTACATGGACCCAAAATAATTAGTGTTCCAGGAGGGCAGAGGCCAAATTTTGCCACAGGCTTTGTTCTTCTCTCAATTTCCAGTGATTGTAGGTTATAGCTAACCATCTCTCAAAAGGGTGTGGTTAACCACAGTGCTGTAATGTGAAAGAAACTTCAAAGCAGCGAAGATAAGCTATGCAGTTGCCTTAGGCTTGGGAGAGACTGAGTTGAAATAGGAGTTGGGCAGAACGTATTAAAATACAGTCCTAAATTTGAAAACTGCAACCATCAGACCTTGTGGACATCTTACTAAATCATTTAGACTGAAGTGCTGAGTACTTACAATATATCAAAGCTGATCTTGCTTTGATATATTTTAATGGGGTTTAAAGAGAGACATGACCACTCTTTAGCACATCAGTATAGAGCAAGAAGTTAAAATACAGAAATACCATGATTGCCTGTTTCTTTTGGAGCTGTCTACTCTAAAATCTGTAGTTATTTATTTAATAAGGGCATCATCATTTCACTACAGTAGGAGTTCTTCAGCAAAGACCTCAGTTACTCTTCATCCCTTCTTTGCAAAAGTTAAGTCTGTTAATGTCTGCTTTTGATGTCAGTGTTGGGAAAATAGCAATGCAACAGACCACTAATGCAAGAAATCTGAAATTTGTTTTTGTTATCAAAAGCTGGAACTACTGGGTAGGAGGTCATTTGACATCATTATTGCCAGAATAATTTTGGAATCTCCTACATATTTGAAGCAAACCTGATTTTAATAAATAAATACAATTTATAACAAGTTTTGAGTGATATTAGGTAAGACTATATTCAGCTGCACTAAAATACATTCAAGTGTACTGTAGTTAATTATATTTCTCTTATCCATTTTGTAATATCGAGGGTTGGCATGTTTTTGCTATGATTTGCCACTTTTATGTAAGAGGGGAAATTAAATCTCCTTGAAGATTTCAGTTTCAGTTTCTTCTCTTCTGCCTAATAGTTATACTATTGGCTCTTCTTCTGCAATGTATTGATAATTGGCAGAATAATTGTTAGTGTGTCAAAGAATTGGCTAAACAGCATCCAGAGTGGCTGTCTTTTATAAAGTCAGTATTGGAAGGGGATTTTTATATAATGGGGCTCAGGGAATGGCGGTTATGTTTATTATGGCTGTCTTTATGTACCATCTGTGCAGCATTTTAGTCATCTCTCCATACTGATATATGGTGAAAAAGGAATGACTGTACTTGTTCCAGTGGGCTGCCATCCCTGTCACTTTCTTAAGGCACTCTCCCCTCTTCTGTGGAAACTGCAGGAAAATATGAGTTTAACTGGAATTTTTCCAAGGCTGTTAGGGAGCAAATATGCGTGTTCCCCAGCCAGGAACCCGAGAGAGGGAGTCCACAAGAGGCCATGGCTCTCTGGGGAGCTCAGATTAGTAGCTGGATATCTGTACACATCTGTTTCTCAGCCCAGCACATAGCAAGCCATTTTTCATTGTGAACTACCAGTAATTCCACTGCGATTTTTCTAACGTTAGACTAGATGACAAGTTTACCAAGTACTTGGAATTATTAATTATGTTCTCTTTCAGTTTGAAAATAGCTTGACGCAAACTTCATGTAGCAGCATTTCAGTCAATCTATATATAGTGTGAGATTTGTTTTCCTTTTAGTGCTTGCTATTAGTCTACTGGGCCATGGCAGTTTGTGTTGACACTTGTAACATGTTTAAATCAGACTGAAACAGAATTCTGTAAGGTCTTAGTAAGAAAATTCTTTCTGGTTGCTCACACCAATTTACTTTGAGCTGGTCTGTTTCCTGATGGGTTTTGAATCATTGTGTTGTAGTAAAAGATTATGGTCTTTTAGCAGCATGCAATTACAGTTTCCACCAAAAGCAAATATTGTTGAGGATGTGAAAGAATATGAATTTATGTTCAGTAGGTACACCGATTAGAAAGGGTAGAACAAGGTTATATTTACATTGGCGGTTGTCAGAAAGAAGAGATCACTTCAAAGAAATACAAAGATTAAATTTTACATTATTTGGCAGTTGTACTGTTGGTTTTTTTGGTTTTTTTCTGGTACAAGTTATGCAGTAAATTTCCATATATAATCTTGAAAATGTTAATAACAGTGAAAAGACCAACTTTATGTTATGTTAAGTATAAAGAAACATCTGAAAATAATTTAAAGGATATATTCTCATGCTGTCTAAAAATTGGGATTCTGGAGAGGAAGAGGTGAAATTTTTAGCTTCTCTTTATAGAGTTACCTGACAGAGTACTTGAGCATGATTCTTCATTATGCTAATTTTCTTGTCTGTTATCATGTAGCCAAGTGCTACAGCTAACAGATGCAGTAATTTAAATTCTTAAGAAAAGGTAAATCCTGGTACTGTAAACAAAGCAAAACTAAAACTGCAGAATATTGAAAATGCTTTTGTTTATGTTTTGTGCCTTGTCAAAAATTTCAGATATAGCTGTACTTTAAATACTAAATTAAATGATTGTAGGGTGAGTAATGCTTTGAGAAAATACATTTTTCTTATGGCTTGGTCAGGGCTGAGACTTAGCAGATAAGGATTTATGTACCTGCTCAATCACTGATTTATTTCAGTCATTTGGAAATGACTGAGTCTGTGGTTACATTGCTTTAAAACAGATGTAATTCCCTGCTTAAACAAGGTTGTAATGATAAAAATCAGTTAACAATCTTGAAACCTGTCAATTCTGTAAAAATGTGTAACAGGTATCTTGAAGAAATTAAATAATCCCTCTACACTACAATTGCACTTTTTTCTTGACGAAGAAACTTGATAGCTGTTTCTGTTGTATAGTGGCATTAAAAGTTAGTTATCGGTAATTGTGATTCGTGACGAAGCTGTCAAGGTCACAGTATCCTTATGAAGAGCTTGTTGTCTTGCTTTTTTGCAGGTATGCTTCAGAAATCCCCTTCAGTTGAAGATTTTGTGGATGCCCTTGTTTCAGACTTAGACCATGACTTCGAAACATTTATCATGGACTCATAACAGCAGAACTGAATTCTTTTATGGAAGATTGCATACGTCTTCGTAATTGTGGATGAAATATTGTTTGACTGGTTTTGCTTTTTAGTGAACACTTTTAAGAGTTTGACTGTTCATGTTGGTGGAACGGTAATAAATACTTTCATTGGATTACCTGGTTTCATTTTTGAAGATGACTGTTCTCCATTGCATAGGAGCTTAAGCATGGAATTTGAGAGAACAAATCCTCTAGCAGGTACTGTTAGAAAATTTGATCTTGTTGGAACATCTGAGTAAATGGAAATTGAACTCATCTTCAGGGTGACTGGAGGGGTATGAATGGTCTTCTGGTACACACATTGATTCACTGTTAGGGCTTACCTCTCGGTGTTGTGGCTCAGAACTGTTCACACAGGTCTTTCTCACGTGCTCATGGATTTTCTTTAACCTTGTTTAACCATATTTCTTGTAGGAGTCCTGCAGTGGGGAAAAGCAAATTGTGCTTGAAACAAAGGGGAAATTGGAAAGAAAGAAGTGAAAAACTAGGAGCTGTATTTGAAATAGGGAACAGAAAGATGGGAGAAGTAAATCTGTAGTCCTACAGGTCTGTAAGGAAAGATTTTTGGGTAAGGAGGGAAGAGGTATGTTGCAACACATAAAAGAGACAAAGGAGTGAAATAGGTACCCTGCAGATGATCTGGTCCCTGCATGTTTGTTCACATGGAGTTTCCTTTTAATGATGAGTGGATGAGTTTGGGGAACTGTTCGAACTAGGAGGGCTGGTTTTGGAGGGGAAACAAAATAATTCAAAGCAAGTATGTGTTTCCAGGATAGGCTGGAGCAGTTTAAGGTTGCACATTATATAGTGGATGATGAACGAAGGGAATGCTATCAGTGGGTTTTTCTTTTTTCTTCTAAGTAAATTATGGAATGGTATTTGAGGATGTTTTAGGAGAAAAAAAAAAAAGGAAGAGAACTGGTGATTTTTTCTCTAGGAATGGCCTGGTTTAGAGGTCCTCCGTAGGTTGTTACAAAAGGTATTGTAAATGTTTTGCTCAACAGAAATGCAGTGAAAGAATCAAGAGAGGAAGAGAACCAAAGCTGAGAGATGAGGGCAAGTAACTGGGAGAGAAGCAAGTAATGGTAAAAAAAGCCAGCCAGGAAAAGTGAGTGTTTGGGACGGGATAAATAAGAGTGAGAGCTGATTGGATGATTTGCCGTCTCTTGAGCAGAATCTGTACACTAGGGTATTGTTGGATATTTTACCCTATTTTTTTCACTGCCTGTTTTTGCAAGGTGGAAGTTGCCTTGTATGAGTAGCACTGTCATTCTGTTAGAGCTGGGTTTAGACATTTTCAGATGCTTTGATTAAATCCTAGTGGGTGCATTTTCAGACATGTACCACAACCAGGCTTCTGGCTTGTACCACTGCCTGACTCCATTGTGTATCTGCAGTTGGTCCCTAAGAGCAAAGAATGAATGGTTTTGCTTAACAAACTAGGTGGGGATTTTGCTGTAAGTAAAGTCATTAAAAAACCCACAAAAACTAAGTGTCAGTTTAGGTGTGAGTAAAAACACGTTGTGACGATGGGAAGGCCTGTAAAGTATACAATAGCTGATGAATGTAAGTTTAACAACCCATAGTAGGGTATTTAATGGAAGTATATTTCAAAGGGAATTCAAGGGTGTTGCTAAGGGAGCCTTGCATTGTTTGTTGCCTGGGTTTTGTACTGGAACAAACTAACAATTATGTTTATCTGGAGCTGGCACACGTTGAAAGATTCATTGTGACAAAAAGAACTGAGCAAACGGAAATCCTCGTGCTGACACAGCTCTGGAAGCACTGCGGTAAAGAAAATAAAGCATCATAATTGGCGGAATAAGCAGAGCATTTACAATTAAGAGATTGCCCTTACATTTTAATTTGAAAGAAATTCAAGTGATGTTGGATTTAGTGTACAGATACCTCTTCAAACTATATGTAGTAGTCACATTGTTTTATTCTCACGGCTGCTATTACTTCCTTAATTCACCATCTCATTTGATCCTTCTTCAAACAGCAGTGTTTTCAAGGTTTTATCAGAGTGGCATCAAACAATATCTTCCTAATATGAAATCAGATATCAACAAAGGAAGAAAATCTTGCCTTTTGCCAGAGCATGGTGGATTGCAGCTTATTGCTCAGATTTGTAACTTGTGGGATGTCTGACAAAGATGGGAGCTGGTAGAAAAATAAATACATCTCAGAATGATGGCATCAGGTTCTTTTATGAAGAAACTGTTGACTCCACTGATTTTTTTTTAATGAAATAACCTTTGAGGATTGAACAGTAGACATGATTAAGCCTCTAGAGAACATATTATACCACCACTACGAAGCTTACTACAGAAAGGGAAATATTATTCTAATTTTTTTCTCTTTTATTGATAGTGTCTAAAAATGCTTCCAGCTGTTCAAATGTCTGATGCTTTTTCCTTTCTTTTTTTTTTCTGCTTTTCAAGAGACTTTTATTTTCCAGCAAATAATGTGTACTCTCAGTAACGTGAGACCTCTCTTGTGACCAGCAGTGTAACTCTTTGTAAATGTAAAAACCGCTGTAATCCTTTTCCAGCATTCCATACTTTCCCACTGGGGCTGCTGAACCAGCTATCCAAAAGTTTGGTTTATAATACTGTAACTCAGCATCATGCTTTTAATCTGAAATTTTACAATGTTTTGGATTTTAGCTGCTATGGAAAATAAGTAGTGAACATCTTCAGAAGAAATTATACCCTTGTGCAATCCTGAAATAATAACACATAATTACAACACATCAGAAAAGCACAGGTGGATTATGTTTGGAAGTCTGAGGTGTGAACTTTGCTTTTCTTTTTTAATGTTTGATGTGATTATTTTTCTCATTCACTTAAGATAGACTGAAATACTGTGTAATAATTACTTTCAGGTGACATAAATGCAGCTAGTGCTGCATGGAGTTCTCTAAACGCCGAAGAAAATAACAGGAGCAAAAGGCAGCAGTTAAGAAGGCAGGGAAGAGAAGGGAAATCAGGCAAGGAATAATTGAATATAGATTAGAAACTGGGCATGGTAATGGGTTGATACAGAAGCAGAATAACCTCTGAGTTAAAAGCTTGGGCAGAGTAAAAGTGGGCTCTGTTTCCACAGCAGTAAGTCTAAAATGGAAATTACAGCACTGTCAGTAACAGAAAAGGCAGAGGTGTTAAAAAATGTTTCTGCTTTGTCTTCAGTGGAATGCCAGATGGAAGAATTCATATCATATGCTGATAAAAGCTTTTCTACTGAAGTTAAGTTGCTGCTTGCACAGCGAGTCAGACTTAAATCAGTGTGCAAAAATAAAAAATGAATCTATGTCAAAGAGAGCTTAGTCTTATAGATGACACTAAGATGGACAGGAAGAGATGACTGTAACAGCAATATTGATCGCTCAGAAAATATGCGTCTTTGTCTGTCAGAACACTAACAATGATGATACAGAAGCACAAATTTGAAAGATTGAACATTGGTCTGAAAACAAGTGTTTAGCAAGAGCTGGTAGCTGAGATTAGGACAAAGTTGCACCTGATTTCTAGTTTATATTTTGACATCAGGGGCAACATATGAGAAGTGGTTCTGGGGTTGACCGATCAGCACTAGAAATGTCCATCAGAACTGGGCTGTTTTCTGAAAAACCTGCCCTAATTCAGATTAATTCAGAGAAGCCCTGTAGCCTCAGTTACACCAGGGCAGAGCCATCTTTTCTGGTCCTACAAGGCGTGAGTGAGGAGAGTTTCTTTGGAAGTAGGTTTTTCCACAAGGGTAGCAAGTCTGTGCTTGCTGGATAACTGTCCTGCTGGCGGCTTCCCCTTTTCTTCCACAGAGAGCTGGAAAAGCAGTGTCAGCCAAAGCACCTCCTCTGCTTGCTGTGAAGTGGGAGGCATTGTGTGTCTGCTGTTTCAGACTGCTTCTGGGCTAAGTATTGGAGATTTTGTGTTCCCAGAGCCAGGGATTTATTTGCGTGCCGTTGGGAACAAGTTCAAGTCTGTGCTTTACCCCAGCAGGTTTGCAGTGTACCAAAAGGGGAGTAGTACATTAAAATTAGAAAGAATTCAAGAGTTAAAGAACTTGAGAATTGAAGATACACGATAGCAGAAAGCAAGCACACAGATTTCCCTGGGAGAAGGACCGTGGGAGAACAGCTAGTGTGCTCGGGGAGGAGAGGGAAGGAGATAAAAGATAAGGAAGTATAAATCAGCACCAGCAGGGCTGTCTGTCGGCCCCTCTGATCTTCCCTGGGCTGAGATTTGTTTACTTTCAAGTCCGCTGCGGCTGCTCCTCAACAGCTGGCACGCGGAGCTGCACGGGTGTAGGAAATCAGTGCGACTTCTTGTTTGGAGGAAGTATCCAAAAAATCTCTTGGAGACAAAGTACTTAAACCAGAAGCAAAGTGGCAATACAGATCTGACAGGATGACTGGTTGGTGCTCTGCTGCTGTGTAGATTTAAAAGCACAGAGGGAAGGGAGTGGGATGCCTCTTGCCAGCAGTTACCAAAGAGCCTGTGGCTTCTGAGGCAACTTGTAGGTGGCTAAAACTTGCCATTCTGGCTGCCTTCACCCTCGATGAGAGGAAACAGACATCTTCAAAATGGAATATATCCTACCAGTCTAAGGATGGGGATGAATCGGCTCTTTTATGTGCCTTCTGTTGCTCCAGTAACTAGAGAGAGAGCACAGATGGCTGGAATAGAGGTGTCAGGAATCCCGGTTTCAGATCAGAACACCTCAAAGTGCAAAACCTATATTTTTTTTTTAATGTTACGATTTTTCAGTTGTCAAATGCCACCATAGTTTACTTTTGCTGCCTGTCATACGTGACTGAGTTCATGTGTCATTGGCAGCATCATGTAGTGCAATATTAAAAGAGTCGCAGAAGGTGCTCTTAATTAATCTTCAGGACATCTTGGGTTTTATGAAGTGCCTTTTGGCCATTGTCCCTCTGACTCTACAGTCCTTTTACATCGCTCCTTAGATACCTCCAAGTGCCCCCTTCTCCACCTGCTCTTAGAGCTGCACTGGGACATGACCCAGGGGGGTAGGAGGAGGCAAGGGATGCTTTGGGCTGTGACTGACCCAGGGGTTGTGATCATGTCAGAGGAAGAGCAAAGTGCTGGCATGGCAGGTTCTTCCCATCCCATTCACAGCTGCTGCTGCTGCTGGTTCAGCCTGGAGTTCATTCATGCTCAAACAGCGTTTCTCATCCGCCTTCCCTGTGCTGTGGCAAAGCTGGGTGTTGGGGAAATGCCCCGAATGTGATCCACTAAGAAGGTGAAGTGTTGCCAAGCTGGGCCAAGTCGGGATGGATGAGGAGTCCCTTTAGGTTACAGGTCACAGGACAGCGGCTCTCAATACTCTGCAGGCAGCTGCACCTCACAAATAATAATAATTTACCAGGTAGGTGTTCGAAGGTGCTTGTCCCTTGAACGTGGTCAGAAGCCAGTGTTTGGCTGATGTTTGCATCAGCCCTTAACCTCATCAAGCTCCTCTGGCATACTCACAGATGATTAGCAGGGGAGTTGTTAAAAATAGTCTGTTAATGGTGCTCTTCAGAAGTAGCCACAAGGCTCAATCATAGCTTACTTTCAGTATTTAAAATACATATGAAATAAAAAATGTGTGTAAAATCAGAAGGGCTTGCTGGTTTTGCTTAGTGCACACTCCTACCAGCCCCACTTTTCTTCCTCACAAAGGTGGAATCCAGCTAATTCCTCTTGCATCTCCCTGCACAGAGACAAATCCTCATCCAGCATAAATTTCTGTAGCTCAAATGAAGTTATTAAAGACCTGTTACTTATACCTGTTGAATGTTTTCCCCCAAGGTCATTTGACAGCATCCCAGCTCCTGGGTAGCTGAGCTGCAGCATCTGCTGTGGGCAGCCAGGGGCTGTGTGGAGGTGGCTGAGCGACAGCCTGGGAGCAGAGGGGTGTCTTCAGCTTTGGGCAGCTGGTAGGGCTGGAGCCCACAAGGGACTGCATTTCTTCACACAGATTTTAGAAATGAAAAAGGCATCAAAATTGTCTTGAATGCCTTGGCTTAAAATGCTTCTGACGTACAGATGTGCTTGGTTGTCTGCAATTCACTTCCAAGGAGAATACAGTTGTAACAAAATCATTTTATAAGAGAGCCCTGGGGGAACACAAGTGATAGAGCAGCTTTTATAGCATACTAAAACTTCTATAAAACCAATTATATGTGTTATCAAAATGATTCATGCTAGCCAGAGTAAATCCTACTCATTACAAATGAGAGTGGAAGTGACAGTTCACTGTCTCTTAACATTTGCACTAATAGCTTTTTCTCCCTGTGCTGCCACAGGGAGGTTGAGGAAGCAATTCCCCAAGAACCGGAGGTGCCCCAGCCAGAAAGAGGCAGTGCTGTTAGGGTCTGTAACCTCAGCTGACGGTGACAAGGTAAGTTCTGACCAGACCTGATTCCTCACCATCATGGCAAATTTTCTTCTTATTTCCCGTAAGTTTAATTTGTTGTCTTGCCCTGAAGCCTGCTCAGCAAACGTGCCCCTCACGCATGGAGGAGTGCCATGTGTCTGTAGGTATTGCTCTTGCTGCAACTATTTAACATTGAAGGTCTTTTGCAAAACAGTGCCGAATTGCTGGCGGTGTTTTCCCTAATTAGGGATTTAGATAACTTGTTCTACTTAATCAAATAGCTATCTTTGATTTAATCTGGTGTTTAAGCCAAATTCCCAAGACAAAGTGGTTTTAATAGTCTTTTCAGTTTGTAATCTGTTTTCCAAGAAAATCAGCTTTTTTTTTTTGTTTGTTTGTTTCTGACAGTCTCAAATCTACATGAAAAATTGATATAGGCTGGCTGAGTACACGGAAATAGCTAATTTGACATCCAGCTTCTTCCTTTGTGAGCTATCCCATTTTCCTGCCTTTCCCTTGGTCTGTCAGAAGTGTGTCAGCTGGTCTGGTCCCTGTGCCTTGCTGGCTATAGCCCGTGTGTTTTTTCTTCTTCCCTGATTCACGTTTATTTCTCATCCCATCTTGCATCTCCATCTTTATATGCTTTATTTGGAAAAAAAAAAAAAGTTTTACAAAGTAAAGTGGGTAAGTAAAAGCTACAAACCCCCCTTTTAATAACTCATTCTCTGTGTGTCGGGAGCCTTTGTGCCAGCTGAGAACATTTCACATCCTGGTCACCACACCCTACGGAAAAGCTCACTTCAGGGTAACCCCTTCAGAAGCACAGGACTTGCTGAAGCAAACAGGACCCTTGAGCTTTGCTCTTCCTTTTCCATTACTCACCTGGGGGTTTAGGCTGGAGCAGAGAGGCTGTGCACCTCTCATCAATGTCAGGATTGGGGAAGGTGACCCTCAGCTCACACTGTGCTCACCCAAAGGACCCTCTGGTGCTCCAGCTGGAGGTAGAAGGTCCATCAGTGCTCTCAGTCAGCTGAAGGACACACGTGTGAATGCTGCATTAGCTCTGGACCTCTGAAACAGTGTTTAAGGGCCAAAGTCAGCATGGGGCTTCTGTGGTTGTGGAGAGGCTTTGTTAAAAGTGAGCTCCTACATAGTTTATTTATCGAGACCTGGAATAACAGCTGCAGTATGAATGTGGAAATGGGAGAAATAGGAAGTTGGAGCTGGTGGTTTGGCTGACACCCTAGAATTCTATTTTATTTTCTCCTGAATGTTGGGAGAAATGATGGGGTAGGGGAAAAGTTTTTGTTTTCTGCGTATTGGAGAAAATTCCTTGTTATGCCAAATCATCAAAGCCAGTTTTGGGTCCTTCCATTTGTACTGCTGCTGCTCCTTACCACCCTCCACTGACCTGAAATCAAACCTGAGGAAATCCTCCAGATAAATTTACCCCGTTTATACTGACTTACCCTGTGGAGAAATCCCATCTGGACTCGGGGTGTTGCTCTCCAGCCCTGCCATTCCGTCAGCAAAGCTGATGCTGGGAGAGACAAACCCTGTCTCTGCAGGCAACTCGTTCTCCCACCTTTTATTTGCCTTTTTCCTATACCTGTACCATAAGTACAGCCTCCTGGAAACTGCTATTTGTACTAAAAAAAAAACACAAACAGAACACTGACAGAAAGGCAGGCAAGTGTCTGGCAGGGGTGATCTGTCTGTAACTCCTCTCTTCCTTATTACTGCTCTAAGCAATTTAGATGTGAATAAACCAGCTCACAGTGGAAGGAAGCATGGATCCAGCATGACCACTGTTTGGGAAAGAGTAGGTGTTAATATGCCCAGAGGTCATCTGGGGCTTGTAACCTCTCTTGGCAGGGCCCATGGCAGCCAAACTGGTATTTTCTTACTCTTCAAGAGCGCTGGAGTGTTTGGCAGCAGCCTCCACATCTCACTCCACTTCAGGATCATCATCAGTGGGGCTGCTGAATTGCCATCTCTCCTGCAGGGACTGGAAGACATCCATAAAAAACTGGGCACTGGTGACACTGAGGGGATGAAGTTGTTGATAACTGATGGATTTTCTACAAGAGGGCTTTCCCTGGGGGTTGGCTCACCTCCTGCTCAGTGGAGATTGGGCCTGTTCTTGGTGCTCAGCAGCACAGCCAGTGTCAGTGTCCTGAGAGTGTTTATGCCTTCCATGGCTTTTCCTGTTGGCCTGAGTCTAGCATGGCTCTTCTCTCTCTCCCAGAAAACGGATGCTGAAGTGACAATAGTTGCTGGCTGGCTCAGCTGGAAGTTTACAGTATTTAAATCACAGTTCCAGGTCTGAGTTCTGCACTCAGGTCCTTGAGGTGGGATCAGCCAGCAAAGGGGGAGGTAATTAAAGGTCCATTACAGCAAGCTGGTCCCAACGGAGCCATAGTGGTCCTGGTGGTCCTGGTGAAGCTGCTGCAGGCAGGCACTCAGGTCACATCCTCAGCTGCCTTTCTGAACTCAGGGATCGGGAAGTGTGTTCTTACGGGTCGCTTTGAACTGAAATGTGTACGGCACAGCTGTGCTCTTTCAAAAAGGAATTCAAAAAGCTCTAAAGGGGGAATTCAACCTTGCTGACGGCCGCCAAGAAAATGCTGAGATCTTTTATTTTGACTGAAAACATGTAAATCACCTGCATACCTGATTCAGACTTACAAACTGCTTTCAGAAGCGTTTATAGAGAGAGAACCCTCTGTCACTGTCTTCATACGATCCCAGCTGGCATGATACAGATTTTACTCTTTTCTAGGATCTGTTTTGTGCATCCTGCTTTGCATCTTGTCTTCTCTTCCCCTTTGGTATTGCTGATGAATATGTTTCGCTTTCCCATGGCTTCCACTCCTCAGTGCTGGACCGAGTTGGCTGCCAGCTACACCAGCTCTCTGTGCTGTTTGGAATCCCCCCTCCCTGTCTCAGGTCAGCCTGAGACTTTGCTTTTGCTTAATTAAAGCGTAAGAGGAGCATTGGTGTGACATACTGGTGTCAAGGGACCCAGCCCCCTCCCCAGTACTGCTTTTATGCATCACTCTGTTCCTTGGGGGGTCTATCCCAGTATCCAGAGCCCCATCTCCTGCCACAAGCTGCCTCAGGGCGCCTGAAGCTGCTGGGCTGAGCCATGATGCAACTCCCAGTGGGCTAATGCAGCCTGTGAACAAATGCCATAGAGCTGGGTGGGGTAAGAGGGATCAGTTCTGTGACAGTGGAGAGCAGCAGCTTGGCCCTGCCAGGGCCTCCTCAGCCACAAAAGCCAGAAGTGGGTTGTGACCTGCCCTTGCTGCAGCCCGGGCAGTTCAGGAGCTGCCTGGCACAGACTGTTCCTTGCAGGGAGGTGTCACAAACCTTCCTGTTCTGTGGCTCTGCTGAAAGCAAACACACGGTGAATTTCCAGCTGTTGCACCAAATTCACGGGTGAGGCTGGGCTCATGTGATTTACACATCTTTCTGGGCTCCTTAACTTTAAAATCGTTCCTGCTACAACAATTTTTACATCCACACTTCCTCTATCTGCAGCTTTGCCCATCCATTGCTCATCACCTTTTAATTCGGGCTTTACAAGGCCAGCCACAGCTTCACACATCATTTTCTCCTCTTGGGTCTCTTCCTGGTGCACTCTTTAGCTTTCCCACTGGGCAGTGTACCAGCACAGACTTCTTTACCCTGCCTTGAACTTGGGACTCTGCACAGAGCTGTCTCAGCCACGAGGAGCAGGCTGGTGCCCACTTTGTGGATGTTACAAAGAGATGATGGATCCTCAGCTGGGATTCCCCAGCAAAAAATCCCCATCCAGAGCAACACTGGAAGAGCTTGCACATGGTGGTGGCAACACTTTCAGACAGTCCTGGATGTGGGTTTCCATACACCACAAACTGATGGATTAATTGCAGACAGGAGTACATTCTTCAGCTGCTGGAGGTCCATGAGTAGTGCTAAGAAAAAGGCTCACTCATCACCACCAGTTTGCACTTTCCCACTCCATAACCTAACAAAGAGCCAGAGCCAAACAGACCAAGTGCAAATGCTGCTTTGAGGCCACGTGTCACAGCACGGCAGGACATTGCAGTGTCCTGTGTAAAAGCCACTCACCCAGTGGAAGACTTTGAGCAAACACCAACAAAACACTTTGCAAAAGCGCAGGGAGGGGCGGATGCCGCGATAACACAGATTGCTCCTGCTGTGGGCCATGGCCATGGCATCGCTTCTGCCTTCACTGGGGGCAGGTGAGGAGCTGCAGAGGGACTGCATCAGCCAGAGCCCAGCCCTGATTAGCAGCTGAGGGGCTCCTGAAAGCCCCCATTTTAGGGCCCTATAGTTTTCTTTCCTGTAGAAGTGTAAATATTGTAACGACATAATATAAAAATATATTATCCTGTTGTTTACACTGGATCTGTTCACCAGCAATAGCTGGTGAGGTTGAAGGGGTGAGGGTCTGAGGAGGGAGTGGGGTGCTGCCAGTGAGTCTGCAGGGAGTGGGCAGGTGTTTCCCTGCCCAGGCATCCCCTCCCACTGCCTGTGGGGACTCTTGCCTATTTTGGCCAAATTAGACTGGGTTCTTTGTTCCACATCTTCCATCTCACTGTTCTTAAGTTTTTGAAGTGTTTTAAAACATTGGTGTTAAAATAATTTCTGTTGAACTGAGTATAAACAAACAACTTGGATGTGATTTGGGCTGATTTATAATTAGCAGTTCTAAGCAGAAAACTAATTTAACTGTGTCATCCTTTCTGCAGTAACTCCTTTGCTTTCAGTGCTGTTTTCCACCAGCCTAAGAGCACAGGAGAGAATGCCCTGCTGTGTCTCAGCTAACAGGTCAGCCCAACCTGCTTTGACTCACCCATTTAGGAAACTGAGTCGAATACCGTGTGTGCAAAGTAGATCTGATATGAAGGATTATTTATTTTGCTACAGCATTTTGTGGTAAGATTATGTCAGGGAAGAGAAAGTGACGGTTCCAGGCCAAAAAGGAGGGGCAGCTTTGTGTTTCCAGTCAGTTTAAACCATCATACTTCCTGCTGTCCTGTCTGTAACATTTACTATAGATAATTGTTTTGCAGCACCTGAGGGTAAGTCCTGTTATCAGCAATTTTTACATACTGTCATGGATAGCTCTGTCTTGCTGCTGTGACTTCCTTGTCTCCAGTTTTCACTGAGGGTTCTTGCAGAAAAATCCCGATCAGGGCATGCACTTAAAAATCACCATTTTAAGCACTTTACCATTATCTTCCGTTTCAGAAGCAGCTGTCCACAGATAGGAATGCAACCAAATAAATCCCTGGGCAGACTGGCTTTGAATGTGAGCTCTCTGCCTTTCTAAAATCAAGCTTTACCTTGTGCATGTGTTACATCTTCCAAATTCATGAAATTAAAGCCCCAGTTCTGATTTCCTTTGGCAGAGGGGGATCAGACCAGGCAATTGAGGAGAATGGGAAACACAGGCCTGGAGGAAAGCAGGCAAACAAGTACCTGAAAATTGCAGCAGTGATAAATAAGGCAGACAGGTAGGAAAGAGCCATAAAACAGGAGGAGAGGGGATAAAAGAGAGAGACATTCCTTTCCTCAGTGGAAGGAATCTTCAGTGTGAGTGTTGTGTGTTACTGTTTCTGACACAGGGCAGGGGATGGGGAGGACAAATCCTCCTGTGTTGAGAAAAAGGAGTAAATGCAGCACGTCTTCTTCACAAAATGGATTTTTTATGAAGACTAAGAAGATAAAATTCCTGGTATGCTTGAGGGGCAGGGTAATTCTAGAGAATAGAAGAGTTTTCTTTCCTGCTTATTTTCCCATGCAGCCCAGGGTTATTTAGCCAAGCTTTTAATACACAAATGGGAATTTTGCTGAATGATTCTCCAGTACAACTTTTATGCAGTTTTTTTTCTCCCGTCTCTTTTTTCCCCCTTTTTGTTTTCTTTTGTTTGAACTACCCATAGGCAGTGGTTCAATAGCAGACTTTTAAAGAATGGGTTGCTGGTGTGGGTTGGGGTTGATCTGGCCAAAGATGAGGGTTTGTTTTTTTTTTTTCTGGTCTGGTTACTGGGCCAGGGGACAGAGCAGCAGTAACAGCATGAAGCAGTAGCTGATTCCAGGGCCATCTTCTGGGTGGCATTAGGATATCTGCCTTTCTTTTCCATGAGAAAATGTCATGGAAGTTAAGCAAAATCTGAATACAGACTTTTTTTTTTTGTTTTGTCCAGAGCCTGAGGTAATTAGGAAAAGAACAGAGATTGTCAGGCATTTAAAGCCTCCAGCTCTTGCAGCATGGAGTACGACAAGGCCAAACCGAAAGACAACTTCTGCTCCCTAAGATCAGGTAAGAACTGCAGGAGTATCCTTAGAGGAGCTGCAGCAGCTGCAGACCTTTGGATGAAAAGCAAACACTTGAAAGCGGATCCAAGGAGGCCTTGAGTCCCAAACTTTTTTGGTTCACCCCCTCAGCTAACAGATGATAATAATTTCTTTTTATTTACCTCTCTCAGCTGCTGCAGCTACAACACTGATACATCTGCAGAAGATGCAATATTGCATCTTTGGGGATTTTTAGGCTTCCAAGCATTTTTACAGCTAATCTCTGCCCATCTAGGAGACCTGAAGAGGGAAATCAGCTGCAAGAGGCTGCAGTGTGTGCTGGAAGTGCCAGAGCTGCTCCCTGTTCTCCCCTGCCTCCTGCAGCTCTTGCTGCTGCTTGCACTGCCCAGAGTCCACTCACTGCAGAAAGGCAGAAAAAATGATTTCTTCTCTACGAAAAGAAAGCATCTGGGCCATAAATGCAACAAGCCCTCCTCAGTGACACTCTGTGTATCAGGAAACATCATCTGGCACTCGGATATTTTTCAGGAATCCCTGCTACAGCACTTGCCAACACCTTGGGTAAACTCCAACACTATCTATTTGTTGTTGAAAGCCACAGGAGATGTAATTTATGGTATTCTTGAGCTCTTCTCTGCAGATCCCACAGCCTCTCTCATTGTATTCATGAGAGGGCTGAACCCACAGGGCTTGCTTCTTTCAACCCATCAATACAATAGGCATTTTATCACCTAAAGGATTTAGAGTCTCTTCTGACTGGGTCCATCTGTTCTGCCAGCTGAAAAACAGTGTATGAAGATAACTTTGAGGTAGTTCTTGTCCATAAAATATTGATTAGTCCTCTCTGACCAACCAACAAATCCTCCAAAGTTTAAAGTATATTTAAAAATACAACTTGAATTGAGGATTCCAGTAGATTGAGGGTTTAACATGGAGAGTAGCTGCACAAACCTTCCCAGAGAAAACTTCCTTATGTGAACTTTCACAGCGTTTTGTCAAGGCATATAAATTTTTTCAATTAAGGATTTTTGTCTCTTTGTAGTCTCAAAATAATCAAAAAAGTGTGATGAACTTTGACAAAATGTAAGTGTTATTTGCTGGAATATTATGGGTCTGTTTTGATATCTCAGTCAGAAAGATATTTTCACTTGCACAGGTGCAGTGTCCCCTTAACTCCAATTGTTGAACATCCATAGGGATAAGGTTTAATAAAGCTGAAACTCTGATAAAGGAACATGACTATTGCTGTACCTAACAACACAAACCAGCGCCAGGTTGATCGAAAACTTTCTTTTTTCTCTTGCAACAGAGAGACAACAAATGGCCAAACTGATACTTGCTGCTGAATTTGTTCTGGTTAAACTCAGCTACCAGATGTTGCAGGAATCGACATCAATATGCAAGAAAGCACTTTTGCAATGTCGGGACAGAACTGGTGTGACAAATGCTGTTACTCTGCTGATTCCAAATCTGCCTCATTTTGCTTTGGGATGGTGCAGAGCTTATGTGTGTTTAGTTGCACGTGAAGTTAGAGAAGTAAGGTGGCTGTAGACTAGTGCTCTAGTTTGGCTTTTCAAATACGTTTTGCAACGTAATGGCCCATCTTGCTCTCTTTTTTTGGTGCACTAAAAGCTAGATAACCTTTTCTCATTATTCTTGTTTGGTAACGAATAACCTCTGCTGCTGCTGTTTTGTTTGATATCAGTCTGTGGAACACCCACTGTGTGGAAGCACAGGCACGTGCTGCAGGCACAGGACATCCCCATCACAAACATCTGGAGATCCCTCCAGCTGAAGAGCGTTAGAGCAGCTGCTGCACTCTCAGCTCCGCTGTAGGGGCCAGGCAGGGCCTCCCTCCAGGTGCTACCGACCCTGGCAGAGAGACTGCATCCACTCCATGAATATTCCAGTGCTGTGCTCTGAAAGCCCTGGAAGGGAGCCACAGGGGACTGGCTGTAGGTCTTTACAGTAACTTTTTTTCCCGCTAAGATTCCCATATTGGCCTATGAAATTTCTAGGGCACTTGGATGCCTGGGCTGAAAGGCATTTTAAAAAACTGAAACAGAACCTTTAGTATATTTTTTTTAATGTTCTCACTTCATTTTGTAATCTCTGCCACATGCAGAGTAAGTGCTTGGGTGGTGTGCAGGTCTCCCCTGAACTGGTCCACAGTGTTCTGTAATTTCCTCAAGTTTAAGGATTTAGGAACAAAATTGCTAACTGACCTGGACAATGTCCTCCCTCAGGTCATGTGCAAGGTGACAAGTTTATTATTTTGTACACATTCTGTATTTATGTTTGTCATTATGTCCCAATGAACTGTCTGATACAGATCTGGGGCAAATCAAAATGATCTCTTGAATTCCAATGGTTTAATTTTTTCTAAGCTGTAAATCAGTGCTCTCCCTTAAACTACTGGTTACAATCAGATTTTGGTATATTAGCTGCTATACTTAGGGGAATTTTCACATATTAAATGGCATGTGAATTGCACATCCATAAACTGAGACCTGGGCAGAAGAAATGGAAAACTCCACAAAGACTGAGGCTCAGGGGAAGCACTTCCTAAAAACTGCCTTCTCTTTTTGTCTGCTTTTCTACCAATGCTTTAGAAAAATGTCATTTATAACCTTTTGAACAAGCCAAATCTCACTTTGTCAGGTCAACCAAAGAAAAAAAAAAAGGAAAAAGAAAAAGAAAATAATCTAACGGTGATAAAGATTTAGAAAATCAAATGATGGGAAAACTCCCTCAGTCCTACTCGGCTGACCCTGCTCTTGAAGCTGTGGTGCTGTGTAGAAGCCTCAGTGTGCCCCCAATCTGCCACCCTCTCCGTCAGTAGGCTGTTAGAAAACATTTCCTCTAATCCCATCATTCACTGCTGTTGTGGAAACCAGCAGGTTCCCCAGCAAATCCACCCATTATTATTTTTATCCTATTGAAAGCGCTACCTTATCGGACCTAATCGAAATGGCTCATGTGCTGCTATGTGAAGAGCCAAGTGGGTTTTACCATCACTCAGGCCAAAACTAAATATGGATTAAATTGCACCCTGCCAGCACAAAGTGTGCATTGTGTGGCTCTGCTCTGCACTGCCCAGCCTCAGCTTGCTCCGTGCCTGATAAAACACTGCACTCCCCTTCACAGCCCCTTTTTTAAAAGGGCAAAACAAAGCAGCAGTGTCTGTGCTGGAATGTGCTGCAGGTAGCGATCTAAACCTCCATCACCAAAGACAGTGAGAGGATTAATTTAATGCATGAAGGTTGTTGCTTGGAGGGAACTTCATAGGAATGCAAACCAAAGGCCCTCAAAGAGCCCACAACAAAGGGAAAAGCCATGTGATCTCAAACTCCTGGTAGGATGAGGAGCACTGGATTAAGGGCTTGGTCTACCTTGTAGAAAAGGCAGGAAATACTGTTGTACTGAATAGCAATGCAAGCAGGGAAAAGATTTTGGGGTGAGTGGGTTTTTTTGCAGACCTTTTGGCTGGAAAATTGCAGCCTTGTTACTGACATTTATATAGTAATTGATATGAGCAAATGTCTACGCAAGTTTTGTGGTCATATTCATCACATGTTCTGAGTTGTACTTTGTTTCCAGATAGAATAAATACCTATTTTTCAATTCCTGTTTATTTCTTATTTTTTTTAAATTTTGAAGGGCACTCCATTGCAATCCTGGCAGTGCTGAGAGTCATGAAGCTCCCTGTCTTGGCACAAAGTGACCTCCCAAACATGCCCCGTGCTGCTGTGCAGACTTGCACACCTCCCAGTGAACTCCAAGGACACACAGGTGGGCTGGGCGTGTGAACTGCTGCCACTTCTGACAGTCAGAGCAGAAAACAAGTAAAAGACTGCTCAGGAGTGCAGCACATGGGCACAGGGGTATAAGGAGTCATTGCTATCCTGGGCAGCTGATCCCCAGTTAAGCTCTGAATTATGTACTTCAAAGGCCATAGAAATAACAGCAATACACAGAGAAGAACCCATGTGAAAGTTGCTTGACTAAACCAGTGACAGAGACAGAGCAGCATTCGAGCTTCCCCCAGCCTTTCCCCCCAAAACCCAACAGTGCTCCCACACTCCAGCACAAGCACTCTGGCTTTATGTTATCTGCCATCCCTATCTGGATTCAATTTCCAGTCACTGCTTATGGCTTTATCACAAGGACTAATTTCATGCAATTATCAAATTACTCTTTCTTCTCAGTCTTCTACTCTTGTCAGTAGGACCGTGCCATTCCTTTCTTAAGCATTTAAATTGCAGCCATGACTCCAATCCTGCTTCAAAAATACAGCTCCTCTCATTTACTTATCTGTCTTGTCTGAAACAGCCTACTCGTGTGGAGAACCAGGTTCTCTTTTCTAAGACATTGTAAAGACAGCAATCTGTGGTGCTTACCAGCTTTTTCCCCTCCCCCCCCATTTCTTGAGAAGCAGAATTTTTAAACTTAAATTTTCAAGTTTTGAAGCACTGTGATTTTAAGCATTGATGTTAACTTACTGCTTCTTCAGGGTCCTCCTGCTTGAAGAATGATGTTACTGCTAAACAGCAAACTTCTCAAGACAAAGATGCAACAAATTCTACCGTAACCTTAATACAATGACACCATTATGGAATTCTAAAAGAATTAGAAGAATTGATCACTAAATTTGTATAGAATGCTATTACTAATTTGAGGTCAACAAACCAAGACTGGTTCATGTAATGTTTTATTCACAAGTAGAAAAAGTATTACAAAACAATTTATACAATATTTTAATTTACATTTGTTAAAGGAGTATTTAAAACAGCACTGTAAGTCCCTAGACATGACATGTGGGCAGGCTAAATGCAGTGGTAGTGTGTGTCTTCTATTGGCATGTACAACATTGCTTGCCACAGGCAATATACAAAAGACCAATTTGGTTAAATTAAGAAAAAAAGTATATACAAAATATACACATATATTTAAAAAACACTCTTAATCTTTTCCTCCCACTTTGCTCTCAAGCTGTCACTCATTTAGAAAAAAAAAAAAAAAGAGTATCTTTCTCTAGGGTTGCTGGACAAAAACAATTATACAAAGTTTAAATTCCAGTAGGAAAACATACTTACTGTGGCAGATGCTGGCAAAATTTCTGAACATTGCTTTTTCAAGAACTGTTATTAGTGAAAAGTTAAATTTTTGTATGTTCTAAAAATATTTTGCCGTATACTGAAATGCACATTGGATAGCTTTTCTATTTACAAAGTATATACAAAGAAGCACACATATCTTCATGCACACGTAATGAAAAATAATGTTTTGTAACTTCTTAAATGCATGAAAGTATACAAAGAAATTATTCAAAACTACTCATATTTAAAAATATATGTGAAAGTAGTATTTATCTGAGTAATTGTACTGCGTAACTGCTTATTATTCCATCAGTGACCAAAAGGTGGTATCTACTACTTGAAACACCAAACCAAACAACAGCAAAAAAATCACTTGGGTAACTTGTTCACTTTGGTTTGAATTTGGGAACTGTTGTCCATGGCTTTTGCACAAATGAATAATCTCACCGAGGAAGAGCTGGAGCATCTCCCTGCCATGGCTGCCTGTACTGTTTTTAGCTATTCTTGTGAAGGTCCAACCTTTTTCTGTGTGCTTCAAAGCTAAAGTCTTTTCCCACAATGGATTCTGAATACTGTCTCACCATTTCCATTGCCACACAAACCATGTGTGGAAAGATGAGTAATATTTACTACAAATTTGCATCTGTTTTGCTGATGGCTTTGCTTTAGTCAAGGCACATAGGGTACTTTAAGGAATAATTGCTAGAGTTCATCACTGACAAGTGTGAGCCTGTTGAGTGTAACAAATCAATGGAGGTTACTGGGATTATCCACAGAAGCAAAAACTATTTTAGGGATGAAAATGGCTGAAAAAAATTTGTATTGATAAAGCAAATTGCTTTTTATATTTTGTGTGGAAAATGTGAATTGACACAGTACTACAGTGAGAAGGACAGAGTGTCTTGAATGAAAGGGACTCCAAAATGAATGAATTAGTTCACCATGAAGCTTGACCATTAAAAATTATGCATTAATAAAAAATCTTGGTAACAGTCTCACTGTATAAATACTTTCATGGCACACCTGCTATAGTCTGACATTTTGATTTGACAGTTGATTACAATTATTTCAACATCCAAAATTATATGCTGTAACAAGAAGTGCTGTATTCCAATACTGAGACTACTTATTAAACACAACGTCCTTATCTATATGTCTGACCTTCATTAAACTAAATCTAATTTAAAGCTAATCTCCTGCTACATTTAACAGAACAATGCCACCTCCCAGAAATGTAATAATTGGATGGAGGGGACTTCAACCATACATACTGTAACATGCTAATTTAACTCCCCAAACTAGCTTACTGACTATAATGTAATACACAATAAAAGCCTCAGTTTAATAACAGGTGATCCTTGCACAAATAGAAATCAGTTTTTTTACGCCCTTCAATAGTAGGAATATTATTTAAAATTAGAACCAGCAGAAAAAAAATCCTAATGCATGCACAAATCTGCAGGCAGAGTAACTGGCACCATGTTGCCTCACATCTTCTGACACCTGTAGCCACATTTAAGAGATCCCCCCTAAACACACTGAAGCATTTGTACCTCTTGCTGTATTTACATACACTGTTAAGCTCACTCCCTAAGACATTTTGAGACTCCACGAGGGAACAGAGAAAGAGATGCAAAAGGTCATAAATCCACTTTCAGGGTCCTGATAGGATGCTCCTTGAAGTTTCACTTCACGGCTGCTACAGCTCAGACACAGCTGCTCGGAGGGTGTGAAATGATGCCATTTTGCTCCAGCTGGTTTGGAAACCATGCAACACTGAAGGCCAGACTATGTTTGATGAGAATCAGCAGGGGAGCATAAGGGAAGCATTCAGCTTTAGTGCTGAGAGAAATAGCTTCAGTCCCTAAACAAAAGTGACAGGAGAGTGGTTACATAAATTAATAAGAAACCTGTATGTACTTCTACATTTGACTGAACGCTAGAAGAGTAGAGGGTATACTTACCGCTTGCTGTAAAAATTCACTTAAACCTGAAGATTAAACCTGTATTAAAACCCACATTAAAAGGCTCATACTTGTGTGTACACATATAAAAACATGCTATATTCTGATTTTATGGTATTATTTCCTTTGAAATATAATAATAAAACATTGACTTATGCAAGACTGTAATACATCCACAGGCAGTACAAAGACCATCCTTCCCTCAAAATATTTTAAAAAGACATGAAAGATGAAGGGCAAATGGGAAAAAATGGTATCGACTGAGATGAAATAATTTCCTTGGAGTGGTACAGCTGGCCAGTGTTCATCCTGAAAATACACCTCAGGTAAGCCTCGTCCTGGTCTTGTCCCGTGAACACTACTGAAATTTCTCTGCCAAAAATGCACACATAATGATGCACTGTAGAGTCTGAATGCAGAGAAATTTTACAAAATGAATCAGTAGCTTCTATCAAAGGAAAAAAATGAAGAAAACTTAACCCTCCTTAAGAACTTGATTATTCAAAATTATACACAAATCTCAGTAGTAATAGAAGATAACAGAAAACTATCGAAGCATACAGGATTTTGAGGTGCTAGAAGAGCTGTCTCCATACACATAGGAGTCAATAAGAAAATTTACAGTTCATATACCACAACAAGTATAATGAAATAAAAGCTAATTTTTGTAGTCATATTTTGAAATTCTGTGGTTCTTTTGATCCAAGAAAACTCTTAAAAAACTCTCTATTTGAAGTCGATGCATAGTTTAGTGGGAAAACATCCACAAACTCCTGATTTTTTAAATCTTGTTAATATGGAAATGCATTCCCTTAAAACATCAAGAATGCTGGGAACCAGCAGCGTTGAGATCTGCAGTCGTACCCAGGTCACTGTCCCTTCCCACACACAGCCACAGAACACGACTGTCACTGAATGACACTGGGCACACACAAAATTAAAACTATCAGTGCTGCTATCTGACACATGGGCAGGGAGTGCCCAGCATTGTTACAGACAAAACTTTATACTGTGAATAATACACTGAGAGAAACATGTGCCACCTGGATAAGGCTGACATTGTCAGTGACAGCGGCAGATTTTCAGGGTGACAAGTTCCACTGAAGTCAATGGCTAAACAATTCTTGATTTAACAGTTCCCTTCCCTTTCCTCCTCTTGACAATGTCACCTGAACAATTAAGGCCAGATTTACAAAGAAATTGTTGCACTTACATGTTTTCAGAATACACATGTTTTTTGCTAAATACTAATTACTTTCTACTTCATATTTAGGAATTACACAAAAATGGCATGCAAACCAAATGGAAGAGGATCAAAGGAATGAAGTCTTATTTCTGCAGATGGCCCAAAATTTTCGTAATTACAGATAGCACAATTTTCTTAATTAAGTTTGGTGCATATTAGTGGCAACTTCTTGTGTTCCTGCCTCCAAGTTCATGCATTGGAGACTTTTCAGCTTTCCAGCCACAGCCTGCATAAGCATGGAGTAACACCACCACTTGTCATCAGCACACAGGCCATAATTTGGGATCCTTTCACAGATTAGGCTCCAGGTTACATCCAAGAGCAGAAAATTCCATTTAAGAAATATGGAGCACAGCTAATATTCAAAAAGATATAAAGATGAAGCAGTAGCAGAGTGACTTTTTGTGACAGCTCCACTGTTACATAGTTGAGACAATTGTTTATCACCTCTTTGCAGTTTGACCTCAGACCTGAATTTTCTCTGAGCTTTTATAGATTGAATTCCATTTTATGGACAAACTTAGGTTTTATCTGATGACATGGGAATATAAATGGCATTACAAGGCATTAGAGATTCTTTTCTGTTTCTACTACTAATGCAGTAACTCCACAGAAAGGCTTTGTATATATTTTTGGATGAACACTTGTACATCTTTTGTGCTTTGTTTGCAATAAGCAAAGCCAATTCCTCAGTTCTCCCTCATAAACAAAGGCTAGCCTCACATACTGGTTTGGTCACAAGGCTATTAAACTGAACTTCTCCCTTGGAATTTAATGAAAAAATTCCTTGATAAAAGCTGACTGGTGTACAGACTTACCCCTGTATTCTGGTTAATATTATTTCAACACCACAGTTTTCATAATTACACCTTTCAAATTCAGTTAATGATTTAAAAATGTGAAACTGCTGGATCTCTTGAAGAGGTTTAATTTATTTCAGCAATAGTTAGGTGTAACCTATGGAGAAATACAACCCTACAACTTCTTAGAATTCTATTTTTATCTAGCCCTATATGCCTGGAGCACTCATTCTTACTCCTTTGTAGTTATGTTTTTTACCTCTTTATCAGTCTGTAGAGTCATTTGTTGTTCCATTACACTTTGTCTTTGGCTGGGTTTCAGCAGTCACCGAGTTCTGAAGTGATGAAACTTCTACGCGTGTTCTATGTTCGGAGATTTCAAAGGACTTTGCAACATTTCCATCAAGAGACTTAGCTGAAAGAAGTACTTCACTTAGCTCCTGGTTATTATCCAATTCAACAGTGGCTGCATTTTCAGTCTCAGAGCTGCAGGATTTTGCAGATCCTCCAGCCAGTTCTGAATATGATTCACAGACAGAAATGCTGTCACAACAAGCTGAGTTTTGCATAAGAGGCCAAGCATCTGGAATGTCTTCACAGGCAGAGTGTGAAAGAGAACCAAGGAAAGCAGGAATCATTTCTCCAACAGATTCAGAAGCTCTGCAGGAGGATAAGAGGCACATGGTTTACAAAGCATTCCAGAAAATATTACCAGTATTGTAATTACTGTCATTTGTAATTATAGGTATTTCAAGAAGGTTTAACAAGGTTATATTAATGCTCTGGAGACATCCTGTACAAAAAAATTCTATTGAGAAGGAAAACAGTTTGTTCCTTGTCTGGAAATGACAAAAGCTCTGGTGAGCACTACTTCAGACAGTGAATCCAGGATTCCAGAAAACATGAACTACAGTTGGGGTTGTTTACAGTCAGAAATACGACAAAAAATACTATAGTAGTGTTCAGATACCAACACTGTCACAAAGAAGAAGGAATTTGTTGCTGCACTGTGAGCTTGTTATATCTTGTCTTAATACTCCCATCCCCATGCACTGAGAAAAAACAAAGATGGCTGGGCAGACTCTGGAATCTTCAACACTAGGGGGTGTTTGGTTGTTTTTTGGCTTTTTTCCCCCAAACTCTAGATAGACAAATATCTCATAGAAGTAAAAGAAGTAAAGTGGCTTCAGACTGAGAGAATGGAACAGGCAACAAGACTGCTTGAAACTTTGTGTTTGCTTTAAACCTGAAAATGCATTCACTTTAGATTTTCCAGTTTGTTCTGTCTAGCCCTCAAAATGTGAAAAGTTTTTATCCTATTCTCTTTCACATGGAAAGGACATAATATTAAAGAAGGGCAAGCTTTACCTTTATTTTATGGAAAATGGAAGAAAGTAGAAGTGGAAACTCAATATTATCTACCTTGAGTGTATTTAAAGTGCATGATAATAGTGACATGTGCCAAACACTGTTAAAAGTCCAGTAGTGTTTTTCACTGTATATACACCAAAATAAGTATTAACAAAATCAGAAACTTATAACAGTATATTTTATTTCCAAAAACCATATACAGATTTATAAAAATGCAAAAGCTATATTAAGTCTGATATGCAGTGTGACAAAACTCATCCCACATTAACATGCCTATAACAGATTTTAAGTAGCCTTACTAATTTCCAAAACATGATGCTTTGACATACACACAAAGCATTTTCAGAGATGAGGCCAAAAGTCAGGACACTGCACCACAATTGAAGGAAATACATTATTCTGGCAAAGGAAATTGGCACAAACTCCATTTCTACTGGAAGGAACCACAGGATCTTTGATGTCCACATAGCATGGATATTACAGTTATTTTTAACGCCTTAACCAAAAGATTCCTCAAAAAGTACACAACTCTCAATTTGTCAGCCTCGGCGGTATTACAAGGATGACTCAAGCTTGTTGGCATTTTAACGAGTTGCTATAGAAAACTTAGATATCTGTACTTAGGTCGCTAAGTCACCTTGCACAAACAATACTTACAAAGAAGCTGCCCCTACATTTTTAGTTACGTGTGGCCATAAGAACAAAACAGCTCAAGACCAATTTAAACCTTATATGGAAAATTATTCTAGCTAAAAGAAATAAATACATCCTGTGTTAAAATCTGTAACCAGGAAACTCTGAAGGACACCATAAATTTTATATATTTAGCTCATGGCCCTGCTGTAAAAATAACTGCTCTACTACTGCACTTATACTCGGCTGATCAGGAGAAAATAAACGTTAAAATTTGCTAGAAATTCAGAAATAGATATTTCAAATCTTGAAGTCCTAAAGAGTTCCTAAAAAAAAAAAAAATCTTCATGCCACTTGTGAACTGTACCTCAGTCCCTCCAGATTCACGCGTTTATGCAGTAACTTGCTAACCAGTGGCAGAAGAGGGGGTGGCCAAAGCCTCTAAGGTGCCACAGAGTAAAAGGAAGATTATCTGCTTGTCAGAGAAGCCACTTATTCAGAGAAACCCATGTATCAAGTCAGCATTTACAAAGTAATACTTAATTTTTTCACCATAAACCTATTCTTGCACAACATGGGATGATATGGCTACAGTTCATCAAAATCCCTCATTCCACTTCAAGCAGCTGTTGTCTCTGTATAAATATCAATTTGACTGCATAAAAAATACTTCATGTTTAATACACATTTGCAAAACTAAGTTACCTTTCATTAAGCGTGGTCTGTGAGTGGAAAGCACAGCTGTGACTGCTGTGCTCCATGCTACAGGTTTCATCACAGCACAGTGAGGGAATCAAGTGAACTGGTCCTAAGGAATGAAAATTAATTTAATAGTGTTAAAACTGTCAAAGCTCTGCATAAGCTTAGTCTCTGCTCTTTTTCAAACTTGAGTATTAGTTCGCCAGTTACATTATAATACATGGATTGAGGAAAGAGATTTCTTGCTGTAAAAACAGGTTCTTTATTGCGTTAAAATTGAATTATTTATAAAAACCAAGTCCTTCCTCCAGGAGTAATATAGAAGCCAGTCACGAGTATCTGTTTTTTATATTCATTTTCTTCTCAGTTGAATACATGTAAGTGGAGGCATTCTGAGTTAAGCTGCCAGGATGATATTTAAGCCTGTGCTTTTGTGTTAAATGATGTATTTCTTAATGTCATAACTGCATCTGTTCTGATATGATTCACAAAATGGCAATTATTTGAACTGTCCAGGTTGTTAATCTCCTTTAGCATTCATATCATGTTCTCAGATACTCTCTGGTGAAGCCTCCACACTAATTTAAGTCTCAAAGCCAGATGCAGTGCTATTTTTAACAGAAAGAAATGAGATAGACATTTTAATTTTTTTTTCAATTGAAGTCACTGAAATGAATACAGGAAAAAACAAAACCCCCAAATAGCTACCTAAAAGTCTTTTCCACTTACTAAGAAACTAGCCTAGGACAAAGGGCAGTTCGACAGTATTAGCTCTGCCGTTAAGTTTAATCGTCACAACTCAAGTGTTAGATAAAATAAAGTCATCTTTCGGTAGACCTAACATACCACATGTCTGTGATGTACTTCTTTGGCACTGGCAACATGTCCTGTGGTCATATTCATTTAGCCGTGGTCTATCAAAACATGATAATTCAGAGCCGTTGTAGTGAATGTCTTGTGACCTCAGAGACCCTTTGAACAAAGCGAATAAAAATCTATGTCAGTAAGTGTTACCCTTTTTCCTGCTCAGAGCCCTCTGTCTTCACAGAACGTGTAACTGTCATGCTATAAAGTATGTCCATACATTTTCCAATTGAAAGATCCACAGAGATTGTGTGGCTTCCTATAACATTAACCACAGATTTTGCAACAAACCCTAGAACAGCTGGTTCAACTGCAGTCTCTTCTAGGAAGAAGACTGCTCTCATTTTGATGATTTGAGAGTGTATCGTATTCACTGTTACATTTTTGCAGTGTTTAACGATTCTCAGTGATTCCCATCTGAAACTTTCCAGAGTCAGCTTTCGGCCACTGGGATTTTGTTTATATTCTCTTAAAGAGCTTTATATTAACAGCAGACTTCCTTTAATCCCTATAATTGTAGGCCAAGGCAAATGAGTTACTACACTTCACTAAATGAAGTTTGAATTCACTGTGTTAGAATTTCTCAAAACTCACGCTGTAAAACAAATTCTAGGTTAGGAATAATTCTTACAATGCCTCTCTAAACCTTTTTATTTCTGCTTGCATTGAAAGCAGCAATAACATCAGTTCATCCTAGATATTATTCTTGTTTGGCATCCACGGTTCCTTAGATGCTATAAACATACTTCAGTAAAAGTTTTACAAAACTAGAGTGCTTTTCACTTTTTTCTTTCTTAATTTAAATTAAGAGGCAGAAAAATGTTTCTTATAAACAAATTACATTGTTGAAATGTTATGGATTTAAAAGAAATTTACAGATCTGTCTTAGGCATTTAACTCATCTTGAATATGCCCATAAAACCAAAACTGTTAAGGATAAATCTCTCATCTATACTGGCCACATTCATTATCTTGATGACCTAACCAGTGTTTCACAATAGCATTTGATGCACAGATCTTTCAAACTGGTATTTCCACATCGACATTGCAACTCTGTAATGTCCCATCTTGGATCATGAATGGTCCAAATGTATTTGTGCAGCATCTAGCAGAGTACTGCATGCAATTGATGCAATTGGAGTATTTCTGGGCATTCACACCGCATTTTCTCAGTAGCGGCTAGAACTTCCACATTGGGCTGCCAAGCTTGGATGGAATCCTGGGCTCTGCTACACTGACCATCTCAATGCTAAACTTGCTTGAACAATGTAGGCATTTCATTTATTTACCTACAGAGAGATCTGCCAAACTAATACCATGCTATGAAAATTACCAAGAAACAGCAATAATTGGAAACTCACAGCTTGGTTTCTTCTCCATGAACTGCCTCTTGCAATAGATAACGCAAAGGATGAGAAGAGCCAAGAGCACTGTTGCAAGTGCACTACAGATAACAGCTGCCAGAGCAGTGTCTCGAGGACTGGAAGCAGTTGAAGGGATCTTCACAAGATTTACCTTGGTGGTACCTGAAATATAATTAAATAATAATTAAGGCAAACTGCAGACATTTCCAGGATATAGTCATGTAACTGAAAGTCTGGGGAACAGAAGAGGTTTGTGGCACAGAAAAAAAGAGAATGTTCCATTGCTAATGGATTAACATTAATTGCACATATAAATAGATATGATTACCAGCAACCTCAGTACGAAACAAAATCTGAGAAAAGATATATTGCAATATGTGTGATAATGAGTGGAGATGCACATAGACACATTCAGACTGTCCATGAGAATGGAATCAGATCCTCACCATGAAAACAAAGACATCTGAATGTTTAATATCACATGAATTTAATATGGAGAACACTTCCTAGTGCAGAGTTGAGACAGTGATCCACTAGAGGGAGTCACAAACACATTTACTTCCCTTAAGGAAACGTTTTGGGCACTGAGACACCCCCAGAAGTTCAAATGCTGTCAAAATTACGATCCTGCTTTGTTGCATATGTCATGACACCATGGTCATTTTCAAGATGAAACCTAGGATTTCAACTCTGTCAACTTTTTTTCTTCAGTGGTTTTTTTTTAATACTAGATAATACCTCTAGTCAACACTCAACAAATTAACTTTATACCCATATTAGTAAAGACTTAAGCAATGTCTCTAGCTTTGACAAACATTGTTACCTTTAGGTGGAAAGCGAAAAATATTTTTAAAGGATCCAAACTTCAACTACAACTGTTGAAACTATCTTAAATTATGTATTTTAAAATGAAATTATCTTTTAAACGTATGCATTTTGACAGCCCACCTATTTCAATCTACTTTAAAGTCCTCCTAAATTCAATGAGAAAAAGGAATAGAACATAGAGTACTTCTATGCAGCAAATTTTTAAGAAAACACAAACTGTATTTTACTAACTTACAAAAATAAGTTAAAGTGCCTATTTACCCCAGAAGATATTTGGTTAAAACCTAAAGGTTATAATATCCTAAGAAATGGTCCATGCAGTCATTAGTTTAAATTGTGAGATGTCTGTCAGAGTATATTAAAACCTCTAATTAGACTGTACATAAATACAATTGTTCAATATCATTACTGCAATTTCATAATAGCAGGAGCGATCTTCCTAGCTTAGTTAGCGCAATCAGTGGAATTGCATTACTCAGGAATTTTCTGCAATTATGATGATATTTCCTCTAAATACATCCAACATGGGCACCAACGGGTTTGTGATAATATATTACTTTGTTATAATGCCTAGCTTGACAAAACCTAGGCATTTTGAAAAATCAACTTAATTCTAAGTCTTTAGACCACTTAATACCAAAGAAAACACTACCTTCTATGAAATAAAGAATCCAGAAAATTAAAGAAATAACCCACCAAATGTATTAAATAAAAACAATTTCTGTGGCTTACAGTATCATGTAGTTGCTAGTAAAGGGGGTAATATAAAAAGGTGGAGAGATCAGATCATGGCCATTATACAGAAGAAAGAAGTTTAGTTGCTCATTTCCTGATTTCAGCATGAAGAGAAACAAGTGTTACTGCATGTACATCTGCTTAAATATTTCCATTTACCTTCAATTTGTACTATTATGTTCCACTGTCACATCAAAATCTGAAGAGCAAATTTACAGCAGTAAATTTACATCTTTTTTATATGCTTTCAACTTGCCTAATTGCACAGAGTGGAGCAACTGGAGAAAGTACAACAGAGAGACACAAAAATGACTGAGGAACTGGAGATTCTCTCCCATGATCAAAATTGGAGATAGCTGGGATGGCTCAGGCTGGAGAAGGCTCAGGGGAACCTCATCAATTTGTATAAATCCTTGGAGGGAGTGTGCAGAGAGGACAGAGCCAGGCTCTTTCCTCAGACCAGAGGTGATGGACACAAACTAAAACACAGGAGGTTCCCTCTGAACATCAGGACACACTTTAATAACTGGGACTGACTGACCACTGGCACAGATACATTTGCTCTTACATAGTTAATGCCTATCCTTCTCTTCATGTTCTTCTATAATTACTATTGATCACAGAGCTAAGTTCTATGGCCGCTTTTCCAAATCTTCAATGTTAATTTAAAAGAAAACGCAACCAGTGTCATAATCTTTTTGCCATAACTTGAATGCTCTTGGCAGGAGCACCTCAATCTTCCACAGAGAAAACTTTTTGCTCCGTTCCTAGGATTCTTGCAGCTGTAGTTTTAAGTTTATAGTTTTAGCAGACTGAAGAAATTTCTGCATGAAGTTCCAGGATATCTGTGAGAAGCAGTAAATCTATACAAAAGTCTGTCTATACAGCAACATGTGCTGGCTTTGATGTGAAGATCAGACTGTGCTTTGGTATCAGGTTTTCACTTTTAGTCAACCGCCTGATCTAGTCTTTTAAGACAGACTGGACAAGCATTTAAAAACCAGACAACAAAAAAACTGATCAGAACATTTTCAAATATTTTTTGTATCAATATACCTATTTGTATTAATGTACATAAGAGAACTAAACAGTTCTGAGTAATCAGGCCTTCATAATTTGCAGAAAAAAAGAATTGTCAATTTTGAAGGACAAAAAAGAAATAGAGCAAAGGAGGTGAAGCTTCTGTATTTTTGTATCTCTGCATTTGCTCACAAAATACATCTATTTTCAAGTATGATCACATATTATGTATTCTAGGAAAATAAAAATTATATATTTCTTTA
Source organism: Oriolus oriolus (assembly GCA_013400235.1). NCBI lineage: Eukaryota > Metazoa > Chordata > Aves > Passeriformes > Corvidae > Oriolus > Oriolus oriolus. Next base: position 916,905 of record VXBT01006576.1, read on the forward strand.
ATGCCCATCAGCAATATTCAAACTGGAAATACAGTGATTTCATTTTAAATAGGGATGGCAAAATTTAAAATTTTTTTAGCCATCTAGCTATTTAAGATTTGTTTTATTTGGTTGATATTTTTTCACTTGAGAAAGCAATTTTCTAGTCCTGAGAATGCCTACCACTCATCTTCACCTTCAAAGAACTTTTTGGAATAGCTACCATGAGCAGTCCATTGTAGCCTAACTCTAATTATAATGATAGCGATCTTCCCTGCACAGACCAACATTTCAGAAGCGGATTGCTATTGCAGAAGTGGCCCTTTGGGCATTGCTGAACTCTGCTTTCAGTGTTACTCAGACATGTATGCATTTTCATAAACTCTTTCTTTTCACAGACTTAATGGTCCCACTTCAGTAAAGCAAGGAGTTGCAGTTTAAATTTCAACTTGTACTTACATATGTTAGATGATTACATTATTAAATTTAAATATGCAGTTAAACACTTTGTGAACTGGATGTGATACATTCGGAAAGGAGGGAGGAAGTGCACACTGTTTTCTGATTCTGGAAAGCATGTGCATATTATCTGTATTCTATTTAAGAAAGTGATTTCCTTTTCTAAGTCTTAGTTCTAACATATTCTGAAAATGTGCTAGTGTCGAAGAAGAATTACCCAAAATATCAAACCACCTCCTGCATAATTTTGAGCAGTAAGTCTAAATACACATTCTTCCCTTAATTAACCAGTATTACATTATAATGGCAGTATATGCAGAGGTGTGGTCCTTAAAAGCAAGCAAAGTTTCTGTTAATCCAAGACAGTTAAAGAGCAGTAACTCAGCTAATACGGAACATATGAATCCCAGCTGTATCACTAAAATTTCTGCCAATAAACAGAATAGCTGAATTTTCAGCCCGTTATACCAAACAACAAGAGATAGGGAAAAATGTGAAAAGACTTCCTTTGTCACTTATTCCACGTTCACTTTCTCCAAATTTTTTTTTTTCAGAACCGTGATTAATTACAGTCGCTACTGGAATCAGCAAACCTAAAAGAAAGCTTTTTGTGGTAGATCAACCACGTGAAAAAAGAACTTGCACCATTGCATGTTTCTTCCATGGATACAGGAAATATATAATTATTACTAAATTTGAGGAGAATAAAACATGGAATATTATGTTTGGATTTCTTTCTTAACATGTCAAGTCAATGCTAACCTAAAGAGAGCTTACTCAAAATAACAAAGCTAATCCACACTGCACCTAGAAAGCACTAACAGGGTAGCATTGGACAGAGTGGCATATGTTACAGTCAACTGAAAGTAAAATGCAAAGGTTAAAATGTTGTTAATTCCTGGAATACGGGTATTCCTGGTCGACAGGGGAAAGCAGCCTATTACAAAAACTGTTTGCCCATTACCTTTACGTTGAATGGCCCAACTCAGTGGTATCAACCCTAATTTGACAAGAATTAAGGGCTCAGACATACCCTCAAGTTATGTAATTTAACAAGTTACTGCCTGTCAGTGGAACTGCAGTGGCTATCTGTATGTGTGCTCTTGGTCCACAGAAACGGCAAGCCAACGTATGGCAATGTAGCTTACTTTGAAATTCCTTCATCGTGACAAAAAAATTAAAGATGTTTACATTCATTTAAAAGTAAGAAGGCTTTACATTCATTTAAAAGTAAGAAGTGTTTACCTAGCCCCAAACAAGCAAAAGGATGTATTATATATCTAGACAATTCAGATACTACATGCGTAAGATCTGTATATATAGATAAAATACATATGTTTTATAAAATACTGAGCATTAACATAAATAGAAAGTAAGTTACCCATAATATATCTTTGAGTCTTTACAAAGCAGCAGATTGGCTCCCTTCTCCTAATCTTTCAAGTACGAGGTAAGAAACTTTATTAAACGTTACTGGTGGAGACTGTGGTAAACAGTGGGGACAGAGTCTCCCAACATCTGTGAAAGGACAGCTCTTTGCGTGCACAGCCTACACCCAAAGTTCATCATGTCAAACCACATTTCTCAAATGTGCTCCAAGTGCTGACTTTAAAGCCTTTACTTAATGGCCCACAACTTTTGTTTTGTTTTGTTTTATTTTGCTGGTTTTGTTATTTTTTTAATAAATGTACCAAAAAGCCCTAGGGGAAAAAAATGACTATTCAAGTATTTATCCATTGTTTGGAAATCCTGAGAAATATGCTTATAAATTAAAATATTTGAAATCTGATTTATTCATTTCCAAGACCATTTCTCTTGCACTGTGTATTTTCTCAAACTCCAACTGCTGACAGCCTTTTATGTTTAAAATGGTAGAACAATTGCACTGTGTATGTGAATTTAAAATACATATGAATTCCACAGTACTGGACATATATCTCAATGTCTGTAAGGCATAGCCAACCTCTGCAACACATTTTTCTTTTAGCAATTCAGAGATGTGAAATCTTAGTACTACCATGTTGATCTAAACTGAACCACTACACGGGCACAAAAGTAACATTGTTTTATGCATATAACTCTCCACCTGGAGAACTGTCCAGCCATGTGAAAATACCACTCCACGAGAGTAACGCCTCAGATCACTGCTACCCTCAAATAACCCAAAAAAAACCTGAGAGTAAGTAAAAAAAAGAGGAAGTGGTATAAAACCTGTGTCACTGCTGAACTACATATTCTAGTCCCCAACATAACAAAACTTGTTATTAATATGAAAAGACACATCTTTCCTCCATAAACTGGAAACACCTAGGTGTGATGGCACCAAGTGTATGTTGCTGTTAATGACTGTGGTGCTGTCAACAATTACCCTTCTGACTTTTGCTTCTAGAAGCCAACTTCACATCTCTGACAGCTGAGGGTGGGCAACATCTATTTTCTTGAAAACACAACTTCCTTTTTTAGGTGTTTTCATGTGTTAAAACAATGTCCTATAAAGTTTATGTCAGAAGATATGATATTGCTAGATACAGCAGAAAATCTATTTTCTTACATCACCTCTAACTTGTACTTTTAACCACATTCTTTGCCAGACACATTTTGCAAAATAGAACACGGTATTTTAGGCTATTCTCTTGTTCAAATCCAACTATAGAATGCATCTATCCCACACAGGCTATGAAAGTTGTCTTATCTTTTCAACAGAAAATGAAAGCAGGTAGTATTTGTTTGTATTTCTGTACTTTGTATTCTGTATGTGCAGTCTCATTTAATGTTTAGGACTTCCCAGTTAGAGAACAAAAACATCCCTGTGCAGTATTTGAGTCAATTCGGTCTGTTTATGGACAGTTTCTGCTCTATTCAGTCTCTGCATACACGCTCTATCACTCTCAGTCCCAAAACACTTATACAAGACATTGCTCACATGAGCAGAGGAAGAATCTGCATTGCTGAAAATCAAACCATGTTCAAGAGGGCAGCTACTGTCATTCTCCATCTGCAAAGGGAAGAGAGGGGGGCCGTGCACCGTTCAGAATCAGGGGACATATATGCTCTTACATATATATATATATATATATGTATTTATTTGTATAAATTCCAGTAAAGGAAGAAATGAAATGTAAATCAGTCATAAAAGAGTTTTTGTCTCTCTCTGATTCAACAAGAAATGATTTCTAACACTTCACTTTCTATCCCAGTTATTTCCTTCCTTGTCCTGGTTCAGCTGTGGTAACACCCAGGGAGTAAAGCAAAAGATTTCATAATGGTTGCAAGCCTGTGTCCTAAGTTTGTTGACACAAATTTCAATAAACATCACTAATAGTCTGTGCAATACATTTTCAAGAACTATGGCTTTTTTCCTTGCTTTAAATATGCTTTGTAAAGCTAACAGCACTCAGCTACTTCACTTCTGTTTGCAAGCTGTTCTGTCATCAGAATAACAGAGTATTCTGTGATAAATTTCACTCACAAAGTTTCTAAGGCTTTAGAAAATAATGATTGGATATTCAAATAAAAAAAATAATTCAGTAAGTGACACATTAAGAAAAACTACATATTTGAATATCAAATTAGGTGCCGGAGTAATTTCCTTATTTTGCTCAAAAAGCAGCTTTTTTAATTGGCCAAATAACTTATCCAGTCCAGACAGCTAGATGTTCCAGCAGCTACCAGAAAATTCAATAAAGTTTTAGTACCTTTCTCTTGGTCTAAAATTAAAATCTGAAATAACTAGGAAAGGAAAATTAAATCTTGATAGTTAGAGACATCTTCACTCTTCAAACTCTCTGTAATGTACTAATATTTTTTGTTACTGAATATAAATGCTAAAGAAATTCTTCCAAGTATTAGAAACCCCATGCAGAAAGAGCCTACTTATAAGGCATGACTGATAAATAATCAGTACTCAAAGAGATCTGGAAATAAATGTTTGTGTGCACGTGTGTTCAACACTGGACAACTTATTACATTAAATTTTAAAAAGGTTATTTCCAAATGGAGAGAATATATGAGAAATAACATACAGAAGACCCACAACTTTCAGATTTCATATAATTCAGAGTAATCTAAAAACCAATACATATAAAATATTGATGCCATTTTATTTTGGTATTCATTTTGAAGAGTGACAAAGGGACAAGGCTTAAGTATGCAAAAGTTAAGCTGTAAAATCTGTAATTTTAAAATCCAAATTTATCTGAGAAGCTGGAGGCCTGAATTAGGTCACATATTTCTTATACAGTGTGAAGAAACGTTAAATACAGAATAGAATCTCAAATACCTGTCATATGAGTAACACAGTTCCTTATGTCACCATGCTCAGCCTATAGAGATAGAAACCTGGAGAAGGATAATATACTTTGCTCTTCCCATAAATTACTCAGAGGCAGAGAGGAGCTTCCACCTTCTCTTAAAACTGTATGGAGAACAAAAGCCTATGATCTTATTTTAAAATTAAATTAAGAGAGAGAAATCACAAGCATGGCTTATAATGCCTTTCAGATGTGACTCTTGAAAGAGGAGGTAATGATGGGGTTTCTGCCTTCTGAGAAAAGCTTAAGAGCCCTTTGCCAAGAATTATGAAATGAAGACTCTTCTACCACCTTCATGGAGATTGTTTTAGCCACTAGGCTAGAAGCTGAGCTTGGTAAAAGCTTATTTCTCCTCTCCAGTTGAATTTGCCCAGTTGTAAAGCTTTGGCAGAAGTAGTAAGGGCCCCTCTTTGCACAGCCGACAGTCACGTGATATGCAGACTGGAACAAAATTAAATAAGCTAGACTTAGGCTTGCTCAGCACTTATGTTTCTCCTGTTTATGATTATGTTTAAGTATCACTAAGTTACCTTAAATTCTCCACACAAGGCATATGTTGGGGGGAGAAATAAGTCTGCACTGGGGAAAACAAAGAGTATTTTTATGTAATTAAGACAGTTTCACAATACACTCCACTGAGCTGAATTAAATTCTGAATTAAGGTTAAGAGTTGCATAACCAACCTCACTAGTATTTTCTAAGTTTTTAACTTTGCAATCTCAGGATATTTCAAAAACACTTTTCTGGAGGCAAGTAATATGAAATACATGGAATTAAATAGAAATTTTCAAAATTCTGTAACAGAGAGGTTAACACCTTTAGAAGTTGGCCATGCATCCCCAGCTTCTTGTATTACTGCAGATATCATAAATGATGTGATTTACTGCAAAGAAGTTGCCTACAGTGCATCAGAGTGCATGCACATGCAAACAGTATTACACATGAAAAAGCTGCAGCTCTGACATCAGAAATAATAACAGCTTATGAAAAACAGTTATTAATTAACCACTTAAAGCTTTGGGGATAAAGTCAAGTTTTACAGAACAAAAGGTTGCTACATACAAGATCCTTGCTTTATTATATTACTTAATCTGAAACATAACATCTCCCCTCTTTAACAGAAGTCAACAGGAATTAGCCATAGAATACAGATGACATTCTGAAAGGTTATCTTTGAAAAGTCAAGCTCTGTAAGTGAGATTCATCTGACCAAAGCAAAGATCTGCCTTGGAGGGAATCACCTGAGCTTTCTCTGCAGGGGATGAAGAGGGCTGGGGGGGCAGGTGGGTAGGAGAAAGGCACTTTTAGTGTGTAATTAATCTGATTTGTTTTAAACACCACCCTTGATCTCTCCACTGAATGTAGAGTGAACTTAAGATCACCAGCTCACAGATGCAGCCATTAGATACATCCACAGTCAAGAAGGTGGCATCCTACTCTGGTTTTGTCAAGAAAAGATGAAGGGTTTTGAGGGCCTTTGACTTCCTCTGCTTCAGTTTGTTAACAGATGTCAAACATTTCACACCACTTCTGCTGAAAAGATAAAAGTCAGTCACAACTGCAAAATTTGTAACAACTTCTTTGAAGTGGCAGAACCCCAGAAAAGTCCAGCAGTATTCAATACCTCACATTCTGCATGGAATATAAAATAGTGAGTAGCAAATAAAGTGAGACATAGACTATAGGTTTTGCCTATCCTGTGCTTTAAATGAACAAAGGCCCAGTGGGAAATAATATGCAACAATGTAAATACAACCCCTATTAGAGTAACTATGCATGAGGGAATCTCATAATGGTTGCAGGCTTCAATTCCGGCATATTCTAACTTTAGCAAGTTCTCTGACAATATGGGCTTTGGTTTGTAAGAGACATTTCATCAAAAAGTAAGAAAAATATTTTTTTACATTTTTTTATTTGTGTATTTACTTATATAGCAGGAGTGAAAAAAATCTACACTAAAAAGTCATTTTCCTCCCTAAAATTAATTAAAAATAAGAAAGAGTAAGATCAGGTTTTAGGCAGTCACACACAATCATTCAATGTTGAATTGCAGTTTTCATCTAACCTGATACTGGCATCTAGGTGAAATTCATAACTATAGAAGTCTGAAGGTTTGAAGACAAAGTCAGAGCTAGTCACCTTAGGCCCTCTTTCTAAAACAAAGCCAGGAACACAATCTACTGAGAAGTAATTATTCTGAAAAGGCTTGAAAGACTGCTTAGTGTTAGTCACTGAAGCTTACCTTATCCGGCTTGCCTGAACTCTCCTAATTCTCACCCCCGATTGGGAGTTTGGGCTGACAACTTCACTGCTGAGCATTAACTTTTATATGCCCAAATTAGGGTGCATTAATTCCATCTTAAATTTCCACATGCAGACAGGGTAACTATAAATTACATTCAGTAATATGCACATAGATCCATACCACTGGACTGAAAGGAAACTTTACTAAAACTGGTGGACACAACCCTTCAGTTAAGAAAGCTCTAACAAAGAGCTCATGTTTTTAGGAAATAGTCACAGGCTATAACTCAGAGGCACATGTCACTGCCCAAAATAACATGTGAGATTACTCTATGATCTTTGTAGAAGAGGAGTTTGGCAGTGCACTGCTTTAGCACAAGTGAATCAGTAAGAGTGAGGATGTGTGAGGTCTATCACCAAAAAAATCAAAGGTGAGCAAAGCAGAGGACAACAATTTGAAGGATACAAGTGATCTGTAGGAACATTAGGCCCTTCTTCTATAAGGCTGCTTCCAGCTCATGAGGTGTTGGTTTATAATGAATCATTACTGCTAAGGTCCAGAGCACACAACTCTTGTTTTAAGGCTATTGCATTTTATCCTACTTCCAATACATTCCAGTCCTCTAGGTAATTCCAGTCCTCTGGTGTGGTATTTCAGTGTTCTTTTGCTTGACAATGATTTTCTTAATAGAGGGTTGGCAGTATGGAAAGTTTGAACCGAGATAGATTCCATGTTTTCCACTGTATTTTCTTAAAAACAAGAAATTTAAGGGGAACACAGCCTAAAGTATTTTGTAGCCAAGCAACTTAGAATCATAGAATCCTTAGAAGTCAAAAAAGACCTTTAAGATCATCGAGTCAAATAGTACCTGCCAGCACTAAGTAGAATAAAAACCCCAACATACTACTGTGCATTTTTTAGAAGTGTTTTATATTCACATGCCAGTCACAGCTTGGACTCTGTACCCAGAGCCATAGCAGTCAGCATGGATTTATACCAGAGGTACCAAAACTCAGTGCTGCTGCAGTGGTGCTAATGCAACCATTCCCAGAACTACCTGTGTGATTATGAGAGATAAATTTGAACCAGTATTTTCAGTCTGAATGCAGCTTAAAAGCATGTTATTAATTTAATATATTTAAAACAGTCTAATGCTTCTGTTATTAGAAGTTGTTTAAAAAGTACTGAATACCTGTAACCACTGCTTATTTTTTTCAGATTACCCCTAAAAACAATAAAGTAAAAATTTACTGAAAAAAAAGTTTTGCAGCTTTACCGCAATGCATGCAATCCTGGAATAATTTTGAATAACCTAATGGATAAGTTAAATAAGAACCTTGAAAATCCACTCCATACAGAAAACAGATAATTGCTTATAGCCACTGCAAGCCTGGGTTGAAGGGCTACCCACATTAGTAAGTGCACATAAGAAGAAACCACAGGAAATAGTACTTATTCACTACAGGTCACAGATCAGTCCCTTCTCAGTAACTCAGGAATTTCAAGTTCACTTTAATCTAGTGTAATTGAGCTAACCAGCTCTTACATTAAAAAGTAATGATTAAGTTAAATTTCTTGCAGACATTCTGTACCTAAAACAAACATGCAGTATGCCTCTGGCAAAGAAGGATACTAATTATAGGATTGACTCATAAGATGAAAGGTTGCACAAGTTACTACTAGAAACTAAAGTATGGTAAGCTGCTTTGAAAAAACACATTGAAATTCTCATACTCTGCAGTTGAGAATTTAATTTTCTAACTGTACTTAACAGTGTCAAGAGACAAAACTAAATATGCTTGTAAACTGCTTTTTCATATTTTAGATGAACAAGCTAGAATACAGTGAATACAGTGATTACTTCATCATTCTATACTAAAGGGTTTTTTTAATGTAATGAAGTGAGCTCTACAGTGAGATTTTACTACACAAAAACATGCAAAATTAAGTGTTGTTGGTCATTCTTAGCTTTCTTTTGTTATATAAAACATGGTCTTAAAATGGATGTTTGAAGATTCATTGCTTGACTTTACTCTTAATGCAATAATTCAGTCCCTGATTTAACAGGAATCATAAAATAAACACATCTCCACGGCTTCAGACATCTGTGGGGAAGGATATGCAAGTTCAAAAGTAGTTTTGCACTTGCATCTGAAGCTTTCACTGAGATTGGCAGATAGAGCTGCCAGCTGTGAGTTAGAACAAAGGTACAAAATATGCCCTTCATGTTGTCCTCAACTGATCAGATACAACCTTCTACATGCCAGATGGGTACTGCTTTTGTGAACTCCTATTATCAGCTGCATGAGCTTGCGGTGTGAATTCATGGAATTTGATTCAATTTATTTTAACAATCACATGCTGAAATTTCTACTTTCATTTTAAGATACACACTTTCCACCATATTTTAGCAAGCAGTGAAGGATGTATTTTTGAAGCGATATAAATTGGAATACTGTGTTCTCTCCAAAATACATTAATACATGCTTTAGTAGGTAAAAATGGATTACATATAATCCGTGCAATTCTCATGCTGAAGCTAGACAGGAAAGGGCTTTCAGTGCAATTCAGCCTGGTCAAATATCACATCAACTTCATCTACTTCAGTTTTACTGGATTATGACCACATATATTTTATATATTACATTTCCAGAGATTATGAACAAGTAGTGTTAAAAAAAAGTTTATATTTCTTTTATTCTATGATTTCCACCTGTATTATGGAAGCCATTTACATTACATCAGCTCACTCTGAAAATAATTTAATATTTATATTGCTAACACCTTATTAAGTAAGGACTACTAATACTAATCTACATTTTATATCAGAGTAGATGATTTTTTTTAAGTTTCAAACTTTAGTATTCAAATTTTTCTGTTCTTTCCCCCAATCATAATAAATGAACAGTTTCAAGAGGTCCAGAAATTATAATTTGTTTTACATTATTTTCTTTTCTGTACATTTTCTGCCTAGTTCATTTGTTTTTGTAAAATCAGAAAATTCTTTTTCTGAAGTCTCTGTTATTCTGCCAGCACAGATAGAAATTAGTCATCATGGTCAAAAGGATTAAAAAGGAATAAATGACAACAGTAAGATATGCTGTGTTCACCTAGGAAAGCAAACTGAAAAAACCCACAATTCTAATCTTATCACGTATCTTTAAAAATTTGCAATAACACTTAAATTTACAATTCTGAAATCATTTTTAGCAGCCAAAAATGACAACTGTTGCACCTGTGGCCCACTGGCAACATCCATCATACTTAAATATGTAATAGTTACAAGCAATGGAAGACAGGTTTCCTGTTCTCAGAAACCTAGCCTTCTGTGGCAAGGAAGGAAAAATCAGTTTTCCCCAAAGAATACTAAACTGGCAGGAAGGAAAATTCTTCTACAGATCCAGAGATCAGTATGATGCAGGATTTAAAGAAATGATGCACATGCTCAATAATAACCACCAAGTGTTCTGATAGGTGTTCAATCAATAAAGCCAGCTCAGCTCAACTCAAACTTTAAAAGAGAGTGATGTAGAATGACAGGCCATGTGTGACTGTCAGCAAGAAAGCCTTTTATAACCTCAGGAATGGCTGTGAGAACCAAGGGTGGGACACAGGCTCATCCATTCTGGAAGAGAAAATCTTATAGCTGCATCCCACTTGTGTTACATCACAAGCCTGCACAAAGTAACAGCAGGAAAGGACTAGGAAAGAACTAGGGTTTTTCAGTTTGGTATTTTTCCTCTGTTGCAAGAGCTGCAGCATTCCTTCATTAGTTAGATAGCAACTGAAGCAGTGATCTGAGTCAGAAGACATCAGAGTGACAGCAAACTGTGCATCCTTACAAAGTACAAATGTCTTAACTGGCATGTTAAGATAAAAATGAGTTTTCTACCTCCTTATATATCACTTACTAGCACCTGCAGTCTTTTGCATAAAATGTGATTGCTCTTCAATCAAAGGGAAGAGCACTACTTTCAGACCTGCATAAAAAAACCTAACCTTTACTTTTGCCGGGACAAAGTGAAATTACAATATTTTACAGTATCTACAATGTTTATTTACTGAAACATGGATAATTTTCATTGTTGGTGTATCAGTTTAGGCTTCCTTCTTCTATTAAGTACCAACTCAATCAGACAGATTTCACATAAAAAACCTCTTCGCTATGGAACTTTCTACCTATATTTTAAACCGGAAGAGTATGTCACAATCCATTTCACACAGCCCTACTTATGGAAATCTGTGTGAAATCAATCTAACAAACCATGTTTTGTCAAAAGAAAAATCACATATTATAATTATCATATGTAGTTAAAGGAAAGGCTTAACAATTTGCTTGGAAAATGACACACAGAAAAGGGGGATTCAAACAAAGTTCTCTAAAGCCTCCAGCAAGAAATACTACCAAGACATACGGATTAAAATCCAAATTTTGTTTGGCTTTGTACTTCTACCACAAACTCTGTTACTGAACCATACCCTGGTTTTGCATACTCCACAGAAATTTTTATTTGTGTATCAAAGGTATTTTGTCTTTTTACACAGAAAATATTTGCATTTCAGAAGTGTAAATACAATTATAACCAAGGAAAGACAAAAAGACAATACATTTCTGAATTAAAAGGGGCTAAAACCACACCATTAACACAGCAGAATGTCTTCTAGTGATTCTTCTGTGCAGATTCATTCCCTGATGCTGAGGATTACTCATTATAGTGCATGAAGCAATGCATTAAACCTTCGCAGAGCCTTTACAGTGTCATATTCAGCTTTTTAAGTATCCATTGGATGTTATCAACAGACCACCTGTAGGATTTGCTGGTCAGTCTCAACACATCTAATAATACAAAGGTAGCAACAACCAAAACAGAGGACTGACCATTATTTGAGATTAAAGAGCAGAATAATTGAAATAGAAAGTCTGACCCAGTCACCTGTACTTTACACACATAAAGCAGGAAGCAGGGAGGAAAGTTGAGTTGATTAGTCAAAAAATAATTTAAATGGAAACTCACTAATTTATAGCCTGAACTTTATTTCAAAAACACAGCTCAAATTCTTAACTATTTGAATAATTTCTATTCAAGAAAAGAACAGTCTTACTGGTATACTTTCATCAGGATATCCAAACAGGAAAGATAGCAGATATGGTTTTCCCCTCATTTTGAAAAGCTGCGAGTAGTAAATTAGAGTCGATTATTTAATCATGACTGGGTTGCAGTCAGAATGTGAAAATTACGAACAATGTAATTACCTCAACAAGTGATCTTAGAGCCTTTGAGCTGTATTGCAACTTATTAATTTGAGAAGGCATGAAACTAGGATCACAAACAGGCCCAGGCCCTGCAGTGCCAAGCACTGCAGCACCTGGGCTGCATCCACAGTGCTGGGAACCTCCCCGTGACAGGAACATACTTGTGATGTAAGAATCAAAGAGCAATGGCAGGGAGCCCACACACAGTCAGTACACATGATAAGGGAAGAGTTCTGGACTCAAAGAATTCACCAAGAAAAGGACTCCCAGACATTATCCCAACCTGCTCTGGTGAGTTTGGCATTAGAAGGCACCACAGAACAGACTGTTCAGAGATGAGCAACAGACCAATTAGCTTGTAGATCCTGACGGCTTCAGCGCCAGCTGGGCACATAACTGCTCAGTGTTGCAAAAGTCTTTGGATGACCACTGAAGGGTATAGAGAAATTTGTAGGTGCCTCCCTAAATTCCAATTCCATTACCTCTTAGATCAACTGTGATAAAGAAAGGGGTCTGTATTCCCCAATTATACACCTATTAAGAACATCCTGCCCAGTTCATGCATATGTACTTCCTTCCAGGGCAGCCAGAGCAAAGCAGGTAAATCACAAACCTTTTGGCCTAAACTAAAGCTGCAGTGTGTCCAAGCCACCTGGACCCAGAATCAGTGGAATACTCCTGGAGACCAAACAAAATGTTGTAGATCCCTTGGGCTTTTAAGTGTTTGCACAATTAGGTAGCTGTCAAGCAGGACAGTTGGTGATGCAATTTTGGAGTCAGAATCCTGGGTCTATTTGAATATTTAAGCCTTACTTACTTCTAGATACTTGACAGGGCTAATGTTACCTATACTAAGATACTCCTACAGCATTCACTACCAGCCTAGTTCTTTCAGTTTAGCTTAAACTGGGCTACTTGAAACACGTCTAGTGAAACAAATTTTCATTGTGCAAAGAAATCTAAGTTAGATTCTACGTAGCAGGCACAAAATAAGGACCCTGCTTACTGTCATTATAAGAGCTTCAAAGAAGATCACAAAATTTCAAAAACTCATTAGCTGAGCTTACTGTAGACTTTCATAATAGAGCAGACATGCTATACTGAGTACTTCTGTTCTACAGAAGTCACTAGTAAGTGAATCAATTCCTTGGAAGAGCTCTAACACCTACAGTTTTGCAGAATTAAGCTGTATTAAATGTGATTAGAAATCTTTCTGATAAAACAAATTTTCCACTGTAAAAAATAAACTGAATGGTAGGAAACATTTAAGGATAGTGCAACAAAGTGGACAACAGTTCAACAGTTTAGACTGACTGGATGCCCTGAGAGCTTCAGCTTCCAGATCTTGATGCCTTGATAAAGTGTCTGGCTTACTTAACAGAAATTCTGTTTGGTTTGGGAGTTGCACCTCCTTGCAATGTCATTTCAATTCATAAGCTAAATTTTCTTCTATGGAAAATTTGTGGTGGTTTTTGGTTTGTTTAGGCTTGGGATTTTTTGGGGTTTTTTTTGACGAGGGGTAGACAGGACAGTGGGTAGAAATAAAGGAAACACTTCTGACCATTTCCATCTACTAACCATAATACATATATAGTGGGAACAAGCTACATAATGAAGTACTTCTATACATATAGGCATAGAAATGAGAGGTACACACAAGGAAAGTTGATGAGAGTAAGTTGGGGAAGTTTTAGAACATGGCTAAACTGTGCAATGTATCTGAACTTCCTCTCCATTAAGTAACACTTCAGAACTATTTAAACTCATTTTAGTGGTAACATCACTGTTATTAAAATAAAGAAAAATCTGCCCTCTGTCTGCAACTTTTTTCAGAAGAGGAGCCCAACACATAGAGCAAATTCAGAACAGTATGAAAAAGAGCTGTTTCACTCCAAGTTACACATGAACCCCACTGGGTCAGAATTATCAATGGGTCAGAATTATCAATTACCTCAATAATCAAGGACAGTGAATTGAAAACATTTAGGTTTTCTAGGTTAACTCTCTTCATTATGCGTGAGACAAATAAAATCGTAATAAAACTTGGTAAGACATGAACAGCAATTCTCATCTCCCTGAAACACCTTGTGGAATTTGTTTCAGACTTCCTGAAGATAAGTTACTCTACCATCAGGTCACATATGGAAAATATCAGACTGACTTACCACATTTTTACAAAAGTGTACATTTCAGTTTTGAAATAATGGGAAGGTAATGTCTCTAATAAAACAGTATTGATATCTATAAGCTAATGATGCTATTATCTGTACTTAAATTAGCTGTCACTACTTACAACTTTTGTGAAAGGTTTTTACAATACTCCAGCTGCTTTCTATCACAGTGTTCAGCCTGGTAAAGAGGAATATGAGAGATGCTGATAGGTAACCTCAAATCAGAACAAATACTGAAATAAGAAGGAGATATATGCTGGAACAGAAGCAAACAATTTAGAATAATTTCATTTTCTATGTACTTTCAGCTGCCAGTTGCCTCATGTGCATGTAAGCAGCCTGCCTTCAAAGGCTGCTTTACATTAGTAATACAAAGTTTACTGTACAGAGCAACCAAATAAAAATTACAGAAAAACTTAATTGCTGAAAAAACATTATCTGGAGTCTGACAGCTATAAAGTCACAAAATTCTGTAAACAGAAAGAAGAAAGTGACATAAATAAATTAAAATTCCACTATATAAACAGTGGAACTAATGTGGAATTGAATGTCATCCAAAAATTACTCTCAAGTTAAAAAGCTGTATTTATATTTAATGAAATAATATAAAAAGCTTCAGCAAAGCTGAGACAGCGGAATTTTTTTTCTCTTTTACCACTAGTGAAAGTATTTCACAGAATATACATGTAGCCAGCAAGCTTCCAGCTCCCCCCTTACAAAACAATGTAAGTTATAACCCTGCAGACTGCAGTTTCTAGCTTTTTATCTTTTTTGTTCTGATGTTTAGTCCTTGCATACCCCCAGCACCCATTACACACACATTAAAGTTTACAAAGTCACAGATCCTAATCTCATTAATGTAAATAAGTAGATTTATACGAAATCTTACTTTTCCGACACCATCTACTTTTATCACCAGGAAAAAGGAAATAACACCAGATTTTATCCCTTAAATAGTACTCTTCATTAGTGAAATAACATACCTTGTAGATTTGAAGGTGAGACAGCTCCAGGACACTTATATTTAGTTCCCAGAAAAAACAATACTGTAAACATACCAAAAGTAACTAATAAAAAATCTACACAAGAAAACTTTAAAGGGAGCTTTGTGATCAATCTTAGTTAAGGCAGTCAAGATGCCACAGGAGTTCCTTAAAGGAACAAAATTTAGGGCAGGTAAGATATGGATGCCTCATGAAAATGAAATGTTTTTACATTTACTGATCTTCTTTATGTATTTCGTCTCAACAAGCTATAGTGTTTACTTTTATTCCTCATCTTAGTAAAAAACTGTTTATTTTCTAGTTTGAGACATTCTTTGTAATTGAAATGGTTCATGGCAAAAAAAAGTAGCAATTTTAGACCTGAGAGTTGGTTTATTTCAAATGTACATGATGTTACAATCAAACTTGCAGATATTTCTACTCCTGTGACTTATTCAATGAAACATTTCTGCTTCATTGAAGCAAAGAATGTGTTTATTTCCTGGAACATGTAGAGTCCACACGGAATGGTATCCCTCCTGCAGCTTCCCATGCTCCTTGACCTATGCCATGAAAACAAGCAGAAGCAGTCCTGGAGAAGGAAGATTGCTTTTGGCTGGACAACCTGTACAATTTTTTTTTATGGTGTAAAAAATTAGTATTTTTATAAATATAACAGTGTGGTTACAAGGGGGGAAAAAAAAAAGGACAAGTCTGTTCTTTTGGGAGCCGTTTGGCTGTAAAATACTCTCTTGTGCCTAGGTGTTAATTTCCTCATTTCCTTGACTCTCACAATTTATTGTGATTTAACTGTTTGTACAGCAAAATTCTATACTGAATTTGCACATAAAAGGGGAACACCACTGATTTTAGATTGATCCAGAAAGGAACAGTGATGTGGAAGTTCTAGGAACTATTTTTGTAATACATCTTGAAAAAGTTCCATGTCACAGGCTCTTCTGCTTAGTAGAAAGCCTGTCCAGAAACAAAAGGATTCTTGTGACTCTGGGGCTTTTCTGTATTTTGAGTTGAACACTACAATGGGAACCACTTCTAAGAATAGCTGACATAATAACTCTATTGCTTTCATTTTAAACTGCCATTTTCTTATGACCAAAAGAAGATACGAAGTATGGTTTCTAATGGGGTTTTTTGTTTGTTTATTTGCTAAGACAGATTAGTTGAAAACACAATGGTTGTTCCAAGAAAGCAATGGTATCTTTGGAAAATCTGCTCCTTACCGGAACCACTCCCACATCTCTCCTTAACTTCTGCCATCACAAGTGTTTTGAGGTTAATGAGCTCATTAGAGTTAAAAATAATCTTAAGAAGGGAGTTATTTTAATTCTTTTTCGATCACAAGTAGATTCACAATCTAGCTTACTGAGCAGTTTCAGTAACAGTTTAAGCATAACCATTGGGAAAGCACAACACTGGCCTGAGCAAACAGGAGAGCAAACTCCGCAAATCTGAACTGGTCCTGAGAAAAAAGAACCATTGAACAATATCGATGTCACTGTTTCACTACTTTTGGACAGTCTATATTACCTCCTATTTCAGAATTTACATTTCTGATGGATTTGTCTTCCGCTCTAATTCCCAGTTCAAAGGATTTGTTTTCTGTTATTCAGATGAGGAAAAAAAAAGGTCTTCAGGTGAGAAAAATGTCTTCAGTTTACGAAGTGAGCATAAATCGCGATTTTTAAAACATGCTTTCATTTCTAATGTTTAGATGCTGACCCTATACATAAGATTGGTATTTACAGTTTATTTACCTGAACTAAGTAAATTAAAATATAGCTATATCATTGTGTATTTAATTTTCTGACATTTTAAAAACACACGTAAGTCATTGTGTCCCCCTTTAAAGTTTGCACAAAGGTGATAGCAATTCGCCTGGCCTCTAATACTCTCTTTACTTGTTCATTATAGAATCCTTTCAACTTTGCCTCTAGCAATTCACAAACTCATTTTTTCATGAGTAAATATTTAAACCAGATCTGTTTTAAAATGTCTACAGAAAGGAGATAAAAGCAAGTATTTAGATTTATAGCTAACCGGGTAATAATCAACTGCTACTAGAAAGAATTTGATCCATGTCTCAGCTTTAACATGAACCTGTAGTCCAGGCAGGGGGCTGTGAGCCTTTGTGCCCTTATGGTAATGTTCTTAAGCAAACAAAAGATTGCCACACACCTTGGAGGACAATTAATTCATTGAAACAGGACATTTAAACTTTTCCTTTTCATCTGTAACATAAGAGCTAGCTGCACTAATATTTGACTTTCTGTTTCACAGTGGAGAGAGAGGAGGATAAGAAAGGCAGAGAATTAGAACTTAGTTCTCTGATCATTGAGAGCTTGTCCCACACACCTAATGGTCTGTCTACACTTAGCTTCAAGTAAGGCAGTCTTAACTATCAAAATACATCCATTATTGAAATAAACCACTAACATTTTCAGCATTAGGTCGAAAATGTTTCCTTGCACACACCATTATGTATGCTTCCTCACAGAATTATGGTTTTGACTTGGTCTTAAATTTCCCCCTGTTTGATGTAAAGTAAAACTCAAAGGTATTTCAGTTCATTTAGCTACTATCGTAGGAAAAACTTCCTAGGCTGCTTGAGGAAGGCATGTACACTTTCCAAAACTGAGGCAGCTGATGTTAGAACCTGAAGAACCAACACACAAATTCTGAACAAAAGCCTTCTGAAAACCACAGTGACATAACTGTACTTCATGTTAGGATTTCTGTTATTTAGGATTTTAATGGGAGGTTAGTATACAAATAAAACATTTTAATGATTTCACACCTTTTATTATGTAGCTTCTGTAAAACCTAGAAATACTTGCCAATTCTCACAACTTTGCTGTTACCACTTCTGTTATTTAGCCAAAGGTGTTGTCCCAGCCATGAGAGTAGGGAACAAAAACGTCTCTAATCTGGATTTACCGCTACAGCACGTGCCAGAGAAAATGCTCTTTTCCATTGGTCTGTTGTCCACTTAAAATGAGTAATAGCTTCCTAATGGTTCAATTTAGGATCCAAGCTTAGGCTCAATTACAAAAGCCAAATCACTATAAACTAAACAATTCTGAGTTATTTCAGAAGACTTGGCAACTGTTCTTTCACCACCTTTTCAAAATAATAATTTGTGACTTTGAAAAATATGAAATACACAAGTCACTAATTACAGTCAAAGCTGAATGATAAGAGAATTTCTTCTTCCCTGTCTTCGATTATGCTAGAGAACAGAATTCATGTTTGAAGAGCATACTTTCTTAGAAGGGAACAAACAAGAAAAGAGAAAAAAACACATAAAACTAATTTGAGTTAGAGATTCTTCATTAGAATAACATTGTTGCACTTTACATTTCACTAATTTTCTTTTTTTGCAGATAAAAAGAGAGTAAAAACAGATGAAAGGGATAACACTGAATGTGCCCAGTTGAAGGAATTAAAATACATGTGCATACGAAATGGCCTGTTTGTGTTCAAACTCTGTCAAGAAATAACTTCTGCAACTCATTTAATTTGAGTGATTTACTTCAGTAAGTAGAGATCAGCATTTCATTCTTGGCATCAAACCTGAGCGTTTGATATGAAGAACACACGTTCTAAACATTTCTAAGATATTGCCTAGACTACAAAAATAGTAGAACATTTTTTAATTTACTTTCTAGGCTTATGTTATACATGGGCAGGAGTTACTGCTGCAAACACTGGAATTATTTGACTTAATCTCTTCATAGAAACCGGATTTACTGGCTTTGAATGTTGCAGTCCTTAAAAGTTTTTATAAATGTGGAAAATGTCTGAAAGTCTGGTTTTATAAGTTTATAACCTAAAAGGCACTAAAACTAGAATGGAAAAAAAAGAAGAAAGTTTGGCTCATTTGAAAAAAGGCTATCCAAGCAATATACGAGATGCTGAAGAATCCTTATTTCATTGAAGTTATACAATATAAAACTATTGAAAAGTATGGGTTTAAGGCACAATAGTATATTCTTGGTTATATTTTAATTTTATTCAATTAAAAAAAGAAAGGATATTTATAAGAAATAGTGTGTATTTGTTGAAGTAGCATAAAGTATTTCAGGAACCTGACGATTTATGCTTTCTATAAACAAATGTTTCTGTTTCACCTAGGGGAAAAAACTAAAATGTAACTTCACAGTTACAAACAAGTAAACCCAAGGTTTTCAACATAATTATCTTGAATCACATGTATTTTGCACTTTATAAAGTAGACAGCAATCAACACAAAAAGAATAATTCATTCTTTTCATTGAATTAAAAACATGATGGGAGGTAGACCATCAACAGTCTTGGAAGAAGTGGTAACAAGGCTTCTGCTGCAGAATAAAGAGGTTCTCTCCTTTCAAAGATATTCTAATTCTCTCATTGGCAAAAGAAAAATATAGAAACCGATTATTTATTTCCTTCTAACAGTATACAGGACTATAAAGTTATTTATCTATATTGTTCTCTCTCACTGCAGCCTTAGTATAAAGGTTATTTTTAAAGGTATCAACAAAAACCTTTTTGGGTGTCAGGAAAAGATACTACCCTACCTGATAGTCAGCAGAGGGTCTAGGAAGATTGCCTTTCTTTTGGAATTAACACAGAGATTACAAACTTATAAGACAACACCAGAAGTGGAGTCAAGACTCCCTGACCATGTGATGTGACAGGAATGTTTATCCACAAGGGACTGGCTATTTGCAGGAATATCTCAGTGATAGTACTGGACCTGCTGAAATGTATGAACAAAATAATTTACCAACAAGAAAATGAGTTTTAAAAAGAGTTTGTAACTGTGACTGTAATTTTTTTTCCCAGGCTTTGAAGTTAAAAGAGAAAACATTCTAAAGCAAAACCAGCACTTACAGTGAGGCTCATAGGGAGGAGGAGGATCACCACAAGGAACACATTCCATGTCTTGAAAGCCTCCAAGCTTAGTCTTCCTATAAAATCTAGAAGATAAAAGAATGCGAAAAAACAGTTAATCAAATCTAGTTATTATTCCTCACAAAATTAATCAGGTGTTTTAACAAAATCTTCCATAATTGCAAATTTTGTCAATCTGTGTCTCAATGCAAACTATCAGGAAATAGAAGAAAATAAAAGTAAACAAAAGTACAGTAGATATTAATTAATAGTACAAGACAGATCTAAAATATACTGAGGAAAATTTCTAAATCTGTTAGTTCAAATGCGTAGTCACTATAATCTTATACTCACAGAAGAAATAAACAATTCTGGAGATTTTGGAGAGAAATCAGTATCCTATTTTCCACACAGATCACAACATACATGACACGCATGAAGAACTTACCTTATGCAAGCTTAGTTACACGTCTAAATAATAAAAGTGAAGTGATTGATCTATATATTACAAGGTAATTATCACCTCTAAAAATATATAGCAGGCCAGATATCAGTGACATTTTATTTAAAGACCCTTCAAGAACTTTATTACTGAATTTATTTATTACTGAAGAGCTTACTGGCGGCCAGTAAAACCATACATTCGTAAGGCAGGGTACAAGAGTAGCACCAACAAAAACCCAGAACTTCAAAATGCTGTATTTCAAATTTTTATGTATGACATCCTCTATCATCATTTTTATGTATGACTTACCTACAGCCCCTAATCAATGAGGTCTGCCTGTCTTTCAACCACTGACTAGTACTAAGACAGATTCAGCAGCAGTGGCCTGTTCAAGATGAGTACATGAATTGTCTTCTGTAGTGGTAGTAGCACACTAAATAAAAGGTACTAACTCTACTGATGTTATATTCCTAACACTGCAAATGCCATTGAAGTATGAAGCTTTTATCAGCTAAAACAAACAGCTTTCCAACTGATCAAGAAACTCATGCTTTAACAATGTGAACAGAAACAGATCCATAGGCTGCAAGACTGAAGGGGTCACTGCAATCGTTTACGCTGAACAAAATGTGTTAATATTTGTTTTTCACTGACATGCTCACTGTAGTGTTTTGAAGCTGAACAACAGAGAATGGCATCTTGGAAACTCATGCAAAACAGAAATAAATAAGACTGCTGAGAGGTAAAACGTCAGCTGAACTACTTGGTTAGGCTAGCTATATCCTCCATTCACTTAGGCAGCATCTAAACTACAGGACAGGTATGAGCGGAGGTGTGTTCTACAGTTCTGTTACCCAAAACATCCAGAACAGATGTCCCATGAGTACCCTTGCCACGGCCATGACTCCTTCCCTCCTCCTGTTTCCAACTTTGCTGCCAGAAAATTCAGGCTGTGGAGGCAGTTCTCATTTTAGTACATACTGAACACAAAGCTCTCATTTTAAAAAATACTCAACACACCTATCTAGGTTGCATTCTAGACCAGAATACTGAGAAGCATTCCCAGGTCCTCCAGTTTAGTTTTACCCTTAATTAATGCTTTAATGTGGTTTCTTTTTTATTCCTTTCTCATCTTCCAAAATTCAGCTTATATTTTTTACACATGAAGAAAATCTTCTCCCTGCTGACAGCCAAGTAAGGCCTACAATACATATACATTAATATGCAATAAGAGCATAAATCAATTCGCCATGTGGCTGCAAGTAGTATCAAAAGTGGTTGTGAGTAACATCTATAACGCCTGGGGCTGCACCTTCTTACACAGTGACTTAAACTAAGATTAGTCACTAAAGCTTTACTAAGTGTTTTCAAATGAAGATATTTCACCTCTGGCTTGAGAAGGAATAATGGCAGGAGCTTCAACACTGTTCTGGTATTTGATAGTTAGTATTAAAAAAAAAATATGTATATAAAATAAATAAAATAAAACAACTGAAAAATAGATACTAAACAAATGTATGAACTTTTAAGCATGTCTGAAATATATACCCTGAAAACACAAAGGCAACTGTTACAATTGCAAATCAGTTCTCATACACTACTCCTATCAGTTAAATTACTAGTTCAAAAAAGCAACAGAAATGTCTTTTTACAAATTCGTGGCAGGTGTTTAAAATATCAGAACTTGGCAACAATGTAAAGAATTTTAGAGATTCTAAGATTTAATATTACAAACAGAGAAAATTAGCAACAGAGGTTTGGGATGACAGGACAACAAACTATGCCCAGCTCTTGATTTATAACAGCAGTTTCAGCAAACAATTCTTCAAGATTCATTTATGATTCTCAGCCAGGATAATGCTTTATGAATTTTGAAGGAAGGAAAAGAAATTTTGGACCATAAACCACAGCCATCGCTTTTGACCTAAGAATATATGTGCATGAGAATTATTAGGCATTGACCTAAGGAGGGGAAAAACTCCAAGCAAATAAAGTGATCACTTTTGAAGAAGGTAGCTGTGAATGTTTCCAAAAGTTTAATTCTTTATAACAATGAACTAAGTCACTAGTAATGCTCGCTGTTTTGAAGTATTTTGCTGAGGTACTGTACAGACAACACTCTCATAGACCAAGTAGTAATTATCAAACCATTTTTGCAGATAATTATTACTGCAATTCAGAAATTATGTGCTCAGATTACACAGTAAAGTCAAGATTAGAGCATGGGACCTTCATATATACACAAAGGGTACCAACATTAATCCAGAAAACATGAACAAGCAATTTTAATGCAAATTAGGTTAGAATTTGTTCAAGTCTCATCTTCAGAAATGGTCTTACCCTGGTAAACAGTCCCCACATAGTGCATTGCTGGTGGCAGAACAGTTGGCCTTCGGAAACCGGTTAACTAATGCACAATCCAGACAAGGCTTGCACTTCTGAAAGCCCCAGTCTTCCTTGAATCTGTTTGGCCTGCATGTCATGCACTGTGCATCCTCCCCATATCCAAAGCCGCATTCCTGTAGGGATTAACAAGCAATAGCAAGCTATTCAGTCACTGAAAGCATGAACAAGAAGAGAATGCTGGGATAAAACGAAGACCTAGTGTAATTATTACTGAAAGTAGGTCTTTCTTGAGACAAAAGCCATCCTTTCAGCAAGTTCAAATGTGTCTTCCACTGCTAATAATCTCCCTTACTTCTATACGTAATACTTAGTCATCCACTTTATTCATGAAACCACTGTGTATTTGAATGATAAAGGGCTTCAAGGACTCCCACAGTTTCATTATTACTAGCTTATGGTAGAATTATTGAGCTGTCTGTTTTTTAATTAGGTCAGTCATGTGAAAGCGAAGAAACTGGGACAAGTGAAGTATAAAGGCACTTACTCAGTTACAAAAACAGCAAAGAAGCACTTTGATATTAAGGTTCATAGCTAAGGTGAACAAAGTTAATTGCTGAAGAGAGTGCACTGATCTTCAAAAGCTTAGGACTTCTGTCACCAAATAAACCAGAGCTGGTTAATGACCATCAGCTAGGCATGAAATGTTGCTTAGCCACCAAGAATTCCAAAAACTCAATCCGCTACAGTTCTACCAGTTCTTAAACTGTTGGAAATGTTTAATAGATCTGCAGATCACAGGGAGGCATGATATTTTACTATACAAGCAATATTGTTACAGTTGGTTATTTCTGCCAAATTTAGCGGTTTAAAGGAATTTTTTTCCATTCATTTGCAAAAGGACACCTAATACAACTGACAAGCTGCAAAGATAAAACACCAAACCATAGGTAATAGTTTGGGGACTGAATCCTATGAACTGACTACCAAGAACTATCAATCAACTTCTTAGGAGTTACCAAGTTACTAGGAGCTGGTATTCCCTCTTATCATCCAAATAGCCTATCAATTTTGTTTGGTACTCCAGAGTTAGATTTGATGCATTAGTGATGCACCACAAAACAGCAAGAGGAATACAACAAGTTGCCTATAAGGACTTATTGGGAAAGGCACAAGACCTTGCTCTTCAGTATGTGTTTTCAGTGGAGAAACAGGGCATCTTCCCAGTGGGTAAGCTGCAGGAAATCTTCAACTAGGGCAACTTCAGAGGAGGTTTCCACCAGTTTCTACCATAAAACATGTGTTTGATGCATATAAAAAACTTTTTCCAAAGTCACCAACCTAACCAAATCTGCTGCAATAAAAAAGCTTTTAAACTTTAGAAACACGCTCAGATTCTCCAAGATCCAACACACTTGGATTCTCCAAGGCTTTGCACTGAGAAAGCATCTATGGGACAAACTCTGTAATCAAGCTGGCCAATATGCATTTTATAGTGCCTCTAACCTGCAATGACAAAGTAACAATAAACAACTTCTGATGCATTTTACAGGATATCCTAAGGATTTTTAATTTTCCTTTATGCTAAGTATAAACTTTACTCTCCTCTGAAGAACAAGCCCTCAAGTACACAGAAAATGAATGATTTATGAAAGCAACTACAAAAAGACACTAAAAATAGTCTTCTTCCTCTGTCTCTAGATCCACGAACTTAAAAAATAATTTTTAGTTTTTGTTTTGCTTTCTTTTAGCTGAAATGTAGTTTATTGCTATTGAGTATTTTTCAGATTGAGGAGCAGACAGACAAATCATTGCAGTTAGTAACAACAACAAAAAACATCCTACAGTTTCATGCACTGTACAGCGTGGTCCTCCTGTGATATACTAGGACTATATTAAAGCTGGTAGGCAAAAAGTGATAAAAGTATTTCTTTTCTTTTTTTATTTACATCAGATGTAGAACATTCTACACCCTTTTATTTCAAACTGACAAGTTTCCACTAGGAATCAATGCCAAAGCAATGTCAGTTCTAGCCATATCTTCCTGTGTTAATTTCTACACTCCATTTCATTTATGTAATTGTAAGACAAAGCTACATGATCACCACCAGGGACTGGAACCAGACTAACTTGCATTAGATTTTGCTCCCCCTAAGTCTAAATAAACTTTTTCATTGAATATCATTAATCTTTAACACATTCTTTCTAAATACCTACTCTTTCTAGTTAGCTTATCCAAATAGTAATGTTATGGAATATATTATACAGCTCAGTTAAACCATGTATATTTGGATCTTTTGATAAATCACTCGGAATCAGTCCCTCCCAAGTCCTATCAAACTTTCAAATATAAGGCTTAAATTAACTTAATTATAAGTTTTCCTTTCCAGACTACCTTTGAAGCTTTGGATCAAAAACCAAACAGGAAATAAAAGTAAGAATTAAATGCTTTCACTCACTGGCCCAAACTACCAAAGCTGAGTAAATTGTTTCTAGATCAGGTCTGCTTTGCTACAGATGGATGTATGGACACATCCTAGTGATCCTTTGCATCATGGAATGGTTTACTTTAAAGCTATAAAAATGGTGGATGCAATATAAAGAAATCTTCTGCCCAAGGAATTTACAGTCTTGCATCTTTTCAAAGATGGCTTCTAAGTCCTTGCCAGGAGTTCTACAGATACCAATTCATAACAATTACAACTTTATTTATGTACCTTTCATGTTCATATAATATTTGAGGTAGTTAACTGCCTGGCAGGTGCAAATAAATATTTAAGCTTGTAAACCAGGCAGAACTTCAAACAGATCTGTGCTCATAATTAACCACATTTCCTAAACTGAAGGATATGATTTAGATGATGGATTCGAACCCTTTGAAATCTTGGACTTTATAATTTAGCAGTCCAGCAAAGGTACAAACAATTGGCTGTTCATCTTTTATCAGTACATGTGCAAAACTGATGTGCACCAGTTTTCTCAGTGTTCAATTTACAAAGCTGTCAAGTTATACGGCTGAAGAGATTTGAATAGTTCCCAACTCCCCCTCACTCCTTCTATCCTCCCATTCTTAACTTTAAAAGAGAGCTCATCTCCTGTGGCAGTTGACCTTAGGACTGCAGAAAAGAGAAATAAAACTTGTAATATCAATTAGCTAGATTTCAAAAAACCATTTTTTATTTTTGTGTCAGAAAAAAAAAGAGCACAAACATATGCTGACTTTATTTTTGCTATTGCAAAGCTTTCTGTGAAGAACACTTAGCATACTCCTCCCCTTCCACTTTCCCTTTCCAATTAACAAAAATTGTCTCTCTCAAATGATACACAGTACAAGCCATAAAAACTGAAACACTTCTTTAGAAAACTGAATTAAAGTTAATTAAAAGAACAACCTTCAAAGCTCAAATGCACCTCAATTTTCTTGATATTTATACAGTT
Source organism: Oriolus oriolus (assembly GCA_013400235.1). Lineage (NCBI taxonomy): Eukaryota > Metazoa > Chordata > Aves > Passeriformes > Corvidae > Oriolus > Oriolus oriolus. The sequence continues at coordinate 943,425 of VXBT01006576.1, forward strand.
TTCATATCACAGTAATGTGCCATCTCTTTACCTTTTAACATATGTATCCCCAGAGCAACTCTGTCAGAAGTGTTTCACTAAGGTATCAAGTGGGGTGACTGGTCAAGGCTGCCTAGGAATCTGTACCAAACCAATTAATCAAACCCATAATTTAGTTTCTAGCTAAAAATATTAAAAGCACAGAATAAGGCAGACACCTCTTCAAGCACTACCCTGATAAAATTTTCTTTCACTATGTACTACCCAAACACTGATCCAGACAGAACGACCAAAAGTCTAGCAGACTATAAAGGGTATTGGAGTTAAGTGGTATGGTTTTTCCCTAAAAGTTGAATCCAACACAGACAGTAAATGAACAGTAAATTAGATTTTAAACATTATTTCAATTAAAATAACCTCAAATTTCATTTAAAAAATGCTTTCAGGCATCATTAAGATCATAATCTGCAAGTACATTTTAGAATTTGTTTCTAGTTCCACTGATTATCCACAACCTATGTAAGTCCCTAGACAACACAGCACAGAGCAGTTCCACTTATGCCATGATGATTACAAGAATACTTGGGTATTCTCAAGAAAAAGTCTTACAGGCATTAAGACACTTTTAATTAGTGTCGGGTCACGTAACAGGTTGCGGCACTACACTGGTGCTGGGAAACGAAGTTTTTCCTAATACCTTTGAGTACATGGCCTTGTTAAATTGCACACTGTTTTAGCTTCCTAAAGTACCTTAGGCTGTGGGTCAGCCTCACCCAGAATCCAACAATGAGCCGTATCTACCAGCAGAAGTCTTTGAGCAGGACAGGCTGCAACAGTGTGCTGCAAACATCAGACTTAGCTGCTGTGTCAAAGTGCACAGCTAGGGTCAGAAAAGTTTAATTCTCAGTGAAGATGATTTGACATACCTACATGCAGCTGCTCCAGTTTCCAGAAACACGCTGGCCTCTCCTGAGCTGAGATCTGACAGGCTTCCTCACAAGCAGCTCTCTCGCCTTGAAAAGTTACGAGTGAGTGCTAAACATGGCAGAGCTGCTCTCGGTAGCTTCACTGTGACAACACGTCAGTCGTAGCATGCCACTCTGATGTTCTGTGTGAGGACTGTCACATTCAGGAGTCGCTTCAAACAGTACCTGCCTGTTTAATTCACAAATCTTTTTTCTGAGACAACATGCAGGTCTCCTCATTCTTCATCATATGCCTGGTACAAGGAAGCAAGCTGTGATACACAGCCCCACCTTAGCAACCATTAAGCTGCCTCTGTCCCACCAGCTCTCTGTACAGCAGCTGGGTCTTGGTGACAGTATTTATCATGGCTCATTTGGTGGCAATGCTGGCTTCAGGCACTCTCACTCTCACCTTTTGTTTTTTATTCCTTCCTTTTCCTGTACTGTCCTCAGTGTACTGGCTCAGCTGATAATGAGGCTGAGCCATAAATCTGACCATGGAACTGATCCAGGTTAGAAGTGATCAGTTCAGTGATCTGTTCCACAGTACACCCTAACAATCTACTGTGTCAGCCTAAGTGCACAGGCAGGGCACTGTGCAAAGAACTTACTATTGCCAAAACTGTCCTTTCAATGTTTCTGAACTACAACCTCAGATGTGATCTGTTGACAAAACAATCTAGAACTGCAGTTTAAATTCTGAGTTGCAATATAAGTTTGATGAGGCTGAGATACAGACTGCTTTACACATATAAATTTTAAAAAAGGCAAGGCACAGAGGCTATAGAGTTAGAGAACTTAAAAAAAAAGATGGTGAAAAGACGAAGGACTTTCATTTCCCTACTTGAACATTTTCAAGAAAAAGGCTGAAACACAACTCCCTCATGTTTGGTTTTTTTTTTTTGCATTAAGTGTGATTTGTATTAATTTCAGTAATAGATAAGGTTTGATTTATTTCAGAAACACATATAAGATAGCACAAAAGGCTGTTACTATCAGGCTAAACCAATGACTATTCAGGTACTGGCAAACTGAAGCCACTTAAAGAATGAAAGATATTAAACGACTTGTGCTTAACTACGTGATACTTTGCTATCTACTAAATGAATGAGAAATGAAATAATGTTGAGCCATGTGAAGCAAACACTTCCTTCTGAATTGACACAAGCATTTCATTCTCCCACCCCAGAAGAAAGAACTGCTTAAAAAAAAAGAAAAAAAACCCCAAACCTAACAAAAACCCCCAAAACAAAAAAAACCCAACCCGAAACAAAGACTGTGCACACTGAAAACTAAGCTTATTCAGTGATACAAAGGCTTCACAAACATTACCAAAGACACATGTTTATGAGAAGAAAAGGCTATACAGAGATTTTTTTTTTTAATTAACAAATAGAAGCGAACAAACATGGGGAGCAGCTTTCACTCTCTTCCCCATCAATTCTACTGATACAATAACAAAGCTTCCTTTCTTGTGATGGCAATATGTTAAAAGTACTTAATTAACAATATAATTAACATGAGTGATCAATGGATTTTAGTTCTAAGCTAATGTAACATCGCAGCACTATTGTTAGAACAGTAGATAGGCAATCAGAAAGGAAAAGCTGAGGGTGTACTATTTCTTTCTTACTTTAAGGAAGAAAAAGTTACTTTAAAAACATTTTTGAAAAAGAGAGCCCCATTAAACTGTGACAGCAAAAGCTGAAAAGAATAGTCTAGATTCAGAATTATTTACATGAAATAAGGCTGGGTTTTTTGCTGGTTTTATTTCGTTTCATGCTATCAAGGGTGCCTGAAATTGCTAACCTATACAGACAGGAAAGTCAATCCAATAGATTGAGCACTGGTTTGAAACCAAAATTAAAACACTTATCATTCAATCACAGAACAGCCAGGTTAGAAGGAATCTTGAAAGAACATCTGATTCAAACTTTCATGGGTCAGGGACCTGAGCTGATCTGAGATGATCTAGCACCCTGTCCAGTTGCATACTAAAAGCTCCCAGTGATGGGGACTCTAGGGAGGTTGTTTCAGTGAATGAATGTTCTCACTGTAAAAAAAAAAAAAAAATTCTCCTGGTACAATTTGTGCCCATCGCCCTTTGTCTTGTCCATGCACTGCCTTGTTACGAGAAACCTTCTGTTCCACTCTATGGCCTCTGTCTACTCCATTCCACCAAAAAACTCCTGCATTACCATGGGCAAGTTGATTTATGTTAGTGTCTCGTGTATAAATTGAGAAAAGGCAACGGCATTTCCCTAATTTAGAGAGGTGAAATGCTCATATAGTATAGCCACAAAGATATATATATATATCTTACTGAAGTTGTAAATAATAGATGTAAAAATAAGCATATATATATACACACACACATACATATATGCATTCTGTACAGGTGGGTTTTTGCCCTGTATTTTTGTAAAGTCAGTCAAGACAAGAAAGAAAACTACATATTTAGATTGTAACTGAGATAAAGTAATTTCTCATTTAAAAGATGAGAAAAGCTGGGCTTTTGTATTCAACAATATAGGCTGATGTGTTTTGTTACAAACATAAAAAAAGCCTGTCTGTCAATTGCTTAAAACATTCAGGGGGAACTGAACCAAAACCCCCACCACTAACATTGCATTTTACTATATACTTAGACATACAATCATGCTCACACATCCAGCAGTATATCTAGTTTTATCCACAAGCACTAAATATTTGATAGGAGAACTGACCCATTATTTAGTGTTAAGAAACTGTTGTTAAACTATAGCGTTATTATATCATTGCTTTCTCATATGTAGAAAAACCAACCAAACAAAACTTCTCCTGGGCTGCAAATTACTTCAAGTATATCATTAAACGCCTCTTCCCTTTATGTTCTGACCTTTGACTTAACGTATTTGTTGCTTCAAGCTGTAGTTCTACATGACTACTTTCAACCACATTTCAGTTACAGCCACAGCATCACATCCTTCTATGATTCACAGAAAACTGTACCTTTATTTATGAAGGAAATTATGATTCCACTCATTTAGGTTTGAGCAAAGTCTGTTATTTCATTTCTAGTATAGAAGAAAAAATGGTTTTGAAAGTCTATTACTGTCTGTGAGAAGTAATTGCTTACCTAGTGAAATTAATCATTCATATTTTCAAAAACAGCAAACTAGTCCTAAGAATCAGGACTATCAGACTGTAAATAAAAATAGCTGAAGCAAAACCATAACTTGAAGAGTATACTATTGCAAACTATAACCTTGCTGTTTTAGTGTTTCTTTATTAGAGCATAATTACTGAGAGCCTTAGTTTTTACGCTTTTAGATTTTATTTGCCAACTAGATAAGTATATTATCTGACTATATAAATGTACATAGTACTGGCTCACTGTTATAAAGTGCCATATTTACAAGTGCCTTTATAAATTAAAACACCCCCTCAAACCTTTGAGTTCTCAAATTTAAGGCCAATCTGAAAAAATCCAAACAAAACCACATCCATGTTGTAAGTCATGTCCAAATCTCTGCTTCAACAGCATTGCTTGTATGACTAAACCTTAACTAATACTGCCCAACGTACAAAGTGATTCCCACTAAAGTGTGAAATGAAATATTTCTGTTAACACACTGAACACTCACCATAGGGGGTCAAGAGATAGAGAAAATGCGTCACTCAATTTCAGTAAATCCCTTCAAATCACACACAAGCCACAATATTTAAATTGTGCTTTTTTCAGAGCTGAACATAGTAGGAACTACAAAGCCATAAACTGAAAGCTTCTTTTTCCCCCTGTAGTTTGAACACAGATACACACCAAACTTAGTAATGGTTCATGTTAAAAAATTTTCAAAAGAAACATTTCAAATTCCCCTAAACACCCTAAATTCCTTTTTACACTATCAGTAGAAGTACAAGACAGAGTTTGCCCTCCTGTATGCAAAGGGCATGCTCTTCATGGCCCCACCTCTCAGGCATGGACCTGACTGCACAGTTATGTCAGGGTCACAGTTCACACTCCAACGATGGGCAAGATGAGGGTTTAGAGCTGGACACTGAAGGAAGAGTCTCACACATGCCTGAGTCTTGGCAGGTCTACTCACCCTTCATGACACCACCCTGCACCCTCTTTTGCCTTACCATCCTCACGCCTCTGGCAGGACACACTTGCTCCCTCTCAAGACATCCAGTCTCCCAAGACACACAACTCATTCAGTCATCTCTTCCACCTCCAGTAACTGAGTTAGTGAATCCCAAGGCATCCCTCCCTCCTTCTCAGTTCAGCTGTGTCTTCCTTCATTGCTCTCCATCCCTGCTCATGCACAGCACCTACTTTCTCTGAGCTGAAAACTACAAAGGTCCCGCTCATGACTTGCATTCAGACTTGGAATTTGGCTGAAAATTTTGCCAAGTGAACTTTCTTGTTCTGAATCCCGTCCCATAATCCCAGCCAGCATTCATCTCCATTGATTCATTTCCATTGTCCTAAAAACCTAGTAATTCAAAAACTTTTATGGGGATTTTCTTTTGGAAGAGATGCAATTGTCATAAAAGCAAAATACAATTACATAAGCTTCACAATAGTATTTCCTTCTCCATGATATTAACAAGAACTTCTTATGTGCTTTCTAAATATTATAATGCATTTTTCTGGCCTCAACATTTTCAATTACTTTATGTGGCATAAAGATAAGAATTAGGTTTATAGCATTTTTAATGAATTGTAAAACAAAGAAATTGAGCATGACTTGAATCTGGCTTCCTAAAGTGCTCCAACCACTGACCTAGTAAAAACAGAACAATCACCTATCTCCCTCCTGTTCTAAGGAAATCTATTAGCTCTCATTTGAATCTTATTCCGTATTTATGTACTTATGACCTTTTTATTATAAACCATTCTGTTAAGACACAAGGTCGTATATAAAATATTTAAACTGTCACCTAAAATCCAGAACTGACTGTGAATGTCAGCACTGTAAAAATTAAGCCCCTGTGTTTCAGCAGTCTGTACCAGTCACTAGTTTGAAATTGATTTTTTACATTCCCTTCTACAGAGTAAGGTTATTCAGTCTTAACTCCTTGCAGTTTTTTTCCCTTGTAGTTTTTTCCCTCCTTTGTAGCACCAATTCACCTTTAAAAAACTAATTTCAGAGCCCATATCTGGATCCATATGGTACTACCTACTTTATTAATGGCATCATCATTTTCTGAATTGAGTATTTTATATAAAGCAACTAAATAACATGGTTCTTAAAAAACTGCAAAAGGCTCAAAGGCCAAAACAGTAAATATTTTCATGTAAGTACAAATATCCATTATTTTAGATCACATACATAAATGCAATTATCAGAAATAAAGTAAATTCAAGAAAGCATGATTTCCTTACCTTTGAGAGTTCCATTCCAGGCCCACATTGTTTGCAGAGGATACAGTTTCCAGTCTGGTCCCTAAATTCTTGTTCTCTGCAGTCTCCAGTCTCACAAATTACCCTATTTAGCTAGAAAAACCCCAAATCAACAAGAAAACAACAACAAAAAAAAGTAAATTCATCAAAATATATTAAATCTGAGAAATAAACCCATATTTTGATCTTAAAAATATCTTTCTGAATTACAAATTACGCATAGTTCTACAGCAAGCCAGAGTTAAGTACACTTAGCAGGCAATGGCATTGTGTGCTTTGCTACATTCCGTCCATAAACTGAACACTCCAAACACCTAAATAATCTATCCAGCACGCTGTAGTAAGAGACAGCCATCTCTCTGAAGTGAAGCAGTATCACCTCCACAGCACTATATTCACCTATATTTTCTGTCCTAGTCCACTCCTTTGTTCATGAAGAGGCTCACAGGGTAAAATTTGGTAATTGTGTGTGAGCAGACAGAAATAATACAAATCAGTGCACCAAGCTAACTCTCAAATCAATAAAAACTGTATGCAATTGTCTGCATGCAGCATTTTAAGACTTTTAGTGTTAGCAGTAATATATAAAACAAAAGACACAGTTTCTGTGTTCAATACAATTTTTTTCAACATGGGGGAAAAATATTAATCTTTCACTTACCAAATATGCTAGTAAAATGACTACCACCTTCAATTTATCATCTCCTTGTAATCCTTTAGCATCCATTTCTTGTGATTAAACCTTTCTCCCTAGAAAAATATATTTTAAAAAAAGGAAAAAAAAAATCATTATATTTACATTGTTTAAATTGAAGAAGTCACATGTCCATTGTAGTTCATGTCACCTGGCATGTCAAAATACAAATCTGTCAATGCCATTAACATTTTCAGATGGATTCCTGGAAGCTGCTAAACAACAAACATATGCTTTAAAAATCATATGCCTTTTGAGCACATGACAATAAACACAAAGTGTCTATAGTTTTAAATCTCAAAACAAGAGATGGCTATCAGTCTAGATTAGAGAACATCAGCATTTATCCCTAACATATCTTTCTTGCTCATTAAACACTCAACTAAGTACATGATCATCAGACAAAAATAAATTTCTTCAAACATGCCACATATCAAGACAAGAGAGAGCTGTTCATGAGAACGTCCCTTCTGTACTGCAGGGTCAAGCAGGTTTGCCTGCTGACTAACACAACCTCTTCTACTTTACTCTGCAAGCAGCGGGAGGCATACACAGGTTCTGTGTCTACCACCTACCTAAGGGATATTACTTCTAAAGACGTGTTAACATGACTGTTTAGGATCTGGAAGGCAAAGAATATTTTTTCTCTTCTTACTTTCCTTTTGTTTCTTTGATTATTTATGCTAAATTCTAGTTTCTTACTTTTTGGTTTTTTCAGTAACCTGAAAATGGAACTGTAACTTTTAGTTCAATAATTCAAACTATACACCAATAATAACAAGAAAAGAATAAATAAATCCACCTTACATAACATGGTATTTGGATTTGATCCTAATTTTCATACCTTTTATGACAGTCATATAATGTAATTGCTCTCAGCTACATGACAGAAATAACGTTTAAAGCATTTCTGGCCTACTTCAGAGCTTAAGGACTGATGTTTAGTCACACTATTTTAAAATACAAAATAAGTCGTTTTTATCATTTAAGAGTAGAGACTGACAAGTGAAAGGATGGAACCCAAAACAATAGGAAAATAGCAGAGAAAAACATTAAGAACAGTCGCAAAATGCTTTACAACATGGAACTACTGCAAGCATAATATGCTTTCAAAAATATACAATCAGAATGAACATAAACTATAATTAACACACAATTTCACATTTCACGGCATGAATACCCTAGTTAATGAATTCTAAACAATAAGAAGAAAGTATACTTCAGTGTCACTATTGATATTTTTGAAGATAAGCTGTATTTTTAAGTGTAAAAAGAGTGAAAGTCTACTGGAAAGGAGAGAGCAAGCAGAGATATGACAGATAGTACTCCATGGGAAAGCCAAGATGACATTTTCATTGTTATTTCTCACTTAATGATGGTAATGGTCTATGGGCCAATGACAATTATCAGATTAAATGCATGTCAACATGGGTAAAAAAGAAGACATACTCTCAAGGAATAAGAATACATATAGATATAGTATTTGACATAGTTTTTAAGTCTGAGAAAAAAAAAAATAAGGCAAGAAACATGAAATGGAAAAATCTGAGAAATAATTCATCATTATTTTGGATGACCAAAACACAACTTCATGTAAAAAGTACTGTAGAACAACTAGAAAAACAAAAAAGGAGAGTCAAAAATTTTTAAGTTATGAGAAGCTGACAATTCTAATGTTGAAAAAAAATAGGTATGCAAAACCAAAACAATTTCTAGTAATAGCAAAGAGCAAACAGTGGACAGACATAGTAAAAAGACTGTTAAGGGAACTCAGAAATTTCAAGAAACATTTCTCATCTGTTTTTTGAAAGATACAAAATGGGTAAATACACACATCATACTTTATTATCTTTGGCCAAAAAGTAACCGAATATCTGCTAAGTAAAACTAGATTAGATAAGAGACAAATTCTGAGACTTTGCACTTCAGTAACCTTGAAATAAGTATCAAGAAAGTCTTAATTTTGATCCTGTTCAATTTTGCTGTTCATTCCCTTTGGAAAGCTACAGAAATTCAAGAGTAATATACGAAGAAATTAAAAAATAACTAAGAATAGTAATACAATAAACAACTCTACACTGCATTACAGAAAAGCAGTCCTGTAAAACAAGCTTGACTTCACTTGATTCAGAGAAGACAAGACAGTAAAGCTAAAGGTCTAAGAGTTAAATGAAATAAACTGATTAAATATTAATTCAAAGAATCATGCCAAAATTAATGGGATTTGGGAGGAAAATCCTCATTAACTTTTTGATTTCATGTAATACTCTTCAGTGGAAAAAATAACTATTGCATATGCTTTCTTAATTGCTGTAGCAGTTAAAAATTTGCAGAAGTGTGCAAGTGAAATAAAGTTGTAAATATAATTGAGTTTCTTAGATTTGAATGTCACGTATTTACTCCAAGTCATATATATTCCCTAATAAGTAAAAAAATAGGTAAAGCATAATACAGTTCTATTGTAATTATGACCATCTATGTAATACTACCAAAACTTCAAAACCAGGATTCTTCTTGAGTAAGTTTTATTTTAAATTTCAATATTACTTTTGCTTCTGAAAATAGATTTGCAACATGTCAAAAAGAAGCTGAAGAGTGTAATAATTGTATCTTTTCGTGTCAAGTTTCATATAGAATTGTCAATACAAACAATAGTGGTGAGCTGTAGTAAGCCTAATGATCCAAAATACGGAGCTGTAACATAATCTAAGAATTCTATTTCTTCTGTGCAAGTCACTTGAAGCATGAAAAAATAAGGAAAATTATGAACAGCCCAATTAACTGCCCTGCAGATTAGTTATTTGCAAATAAACTACATTAGCTTAATATAGTTCAGGTATATTAACCCTATACCTTTTCTCCAATATGCAATAACTTGAAGATTTAATATTGTTAAAAAAATCAGTATATATACGACTTATTAAAATCAACATTGAAACAAAGCTAATTATGTATTTTCATGTTTCAATATTCTGGAGTCACAATTGCAATAAAAATCAAATGCCATTCCTTAACAGAAGGTCATACAGAACAGCAAGCAGTATTAAAAATCTTGCTGGTCATGCTGACATCTTGTATTCAGGTTTTTGAATTGTCCTATCTGTTATAAGATGATCTTCTTACAGCAAGTACCTCAAAGACTTTTAGAACATAAAAAGCACATAGTAAAGTATCCTGTAACAAAATACATTTTTTTCACTTAGGTATGAAATTTCATTGCAGCTGTGAAGTATCCTCTATTTAAAAGAAAATCTACTGCCTCTCTAACACTCTCATCAAGTCAAATCACCAAGAGTTCTACAACACAGAGCAAATTTTCAAAATCAAATGTTTTATAGCTGGCATCCAACTATCAAGGACTTCTCCAACTTATCTATACACCTAACCAAGCTTCAGTTTTTTGACTGATCATTACAAGTCTCATGAGATCTTATAGCTTTAGGTGTAGTATATGAGACATCATCTATATAATATGTCTTCTACAATCAACGAAGATTCCAGAAGAAGCTTGCAGGTCTGTGGAACTTGAACTTCAGAGCACTTCAGTAGTACCAGTACACTTCAGTAGCACCAATACACATTCAAATTATTTCAGCAGACGTGTATGAATGCCTATGGTACTCTATCATGCCATCATTGTGCCCACTGTCATCACTCCTACAAAAACACCACCAAAGACTATATACTGACTAACATGTGAGAAAGAAATGAGCCAGTGTACAACAACCATTGCTAAGAGCACAAATAAAATAAAACTAAATGTTTCTTTCATGACGACATTTTGATAAAAATAATTGAAAGGCACCTTAATGGTTAAGGCACATTAATAACGGATTGTATTGAACTAAAGTCCCAAAGGAGACAGAACTGTGTCAGCTGCATGTTTCCTGTTTCAATCTCCAGCTTGGTCAAAAGTCCTGCTTAAAAAGTAGAGGCTCTAGCACTTAATAATAGGTTGCCATGGGGCAAATTTCTTCTCTCATGATATCAAATGGCATTATACTGATGTCTGTTTGACACCAGCCATTCACCTCATGCTTTCAAGTAAGAAGTTATTAGAAGTTTTTTGCCCCTAAAACATGTGTGAGTAAACAGAGGTTCCATGCCTTTAAAGATTATTTGCTCTTGTCCAGGTACTGATATTTAAAATGCTGAATTCAGTTATACTCAATTTCATTAGAAGAAAGAAAACTGTGGACAGAGTTTTTTGAGATCACTAAATCATTCCAAATACTTCTTATTAGCTTAACAGTAATATGCTTGCCTAAAATACTCAGGGAAAAGCAACTACACTACATTACACTGGTAATGTACTGACCTCAGGAGAGAACTTCCATTAGGAAATGTAGTTGCATAATTTTAAGGTCATTTGGGGCCAACTATGCATATGCATAAATTAAAAACATGTAATAAATGTAATGTGGAAGTAAGAACGTCCAGCCTTTCAGGGTTCTAGAATCCATTGTCCTCTAGAATTTACTCCAACGTTTACCAGCTTCCCTGAGTAGTAGTCATCATTTTATTTCAAAGTCCATGTCAGAAAAATATTTCTTCTTTCTCTCCAAAAAACTTAAGGCTCCACAATGAAGGACACACCACCTCAGGAATCAAAGCAGCATGACTAAATTATGACTGACTAGCAGGTTTCTCAGACGCATAAGCATCAAAACTTTGAAGTCAACATCATCCATCTTCTAAGGGAAACTTTGGAAAGGGTGAAGAGTCCCAACTTCACATTCACTTTTCTTGAAGTTGTGAATTCACAGTTAATTCACAACCAGGTCTTATAAGTTTCCCATATTTGATTTGATATTTTTACTTGACGACCACTTTTCTTGCGCTCTGTAACACTGGCAGAGTACTCTGAGAAGTTCTGGGTAAGAAAGAGGGATGAAAATATAATCATCTTATCTTGCCAACAGAGGTCTCTGGTATCCAACAAATAGGGTCTCAGCTCCTGTCTAACCACCTACTTCCCACCCGCAGCTGTCAACTGCATGCAATAAAACGACAAGGAGTGGCAGATGGCTTTAGCAGAGTCAGTGCCCCACGGGCAAGAAACAAGAGAAGGGAAAGTACTTACACTGCTGCAATGACAAAGACAAAGAAAGGGAGCCAGTTAGGGACAAGAACTTCCACTATAGAGCTGCACATTGTTATTCTGTCTCACAGGTCTAGAACATCCTCCCTTTATACCCTGCCCACAACCCTTGTAACTCTTCCCCTTTGTGAAGTAAATGAGGCCTTGTCTGACCACATTTGCTCCAACTTTTCCGAGAAACGTGGAGAAAAAAAAACTTCATACTGTTAGCTAGGGTACATTCATCACATTAAACATCACGTTGAATAGATCTGTATTACAGAAGCTGCCATACATGAAAATGTGACATTAGGCAGCTAAGAACTCATTTCTAATTTTGTAAAGACAAAGGTAGCAGATCAACGTCAGAACCTTGCTGGTGATCAAAACCACTTAGATGTATTTTAGGGGCTGAGGGAGATGAGAAGATTTATACACAGCCAGGAAATACTTGTGCTCCTCCTAAGTACCATATGCTTCAAGTTACGTTAACTGAAGTATTTGTCTTTACAAGAATAATGGTGATAAAGCAGTTTGTCATTTCTGTTCTTCAACATATCCAGCTTATCATTAATTAGATACTAGAGTAAAATATTGTAACAAAGGTGCAATGTGGTGACATTTTTTCCTACACATAAACAAAGCTTTTCAGAGGATCAGAGCCAGTGATTCACACAAGAACTCCCACTCTCACCGATGTTGATGAGCCTACCCATACATCATCAAAACTGTGGTAAAAAAAAAAAAATGTTGCTCCTTCTGTTTAACACATCTCACCCATCACTACTAAACTAATAAAGAAGCTTACTTCTAGGTCTAAAAAAACCCAAAACCAACAAACCAACCAACCAAAAAAACAGCAACAAAAAACCCCACCCAAAACCCCCAACCCTTTTTTCTTATGGTAACAAGCTCCCAGGTAACATACCTAAGTAACTTGCTTTACATCTGATGGTGAAGGTGTGCTTGAAAGAGATTACACAGTAGTTAAGAAACGTACCTACAGACAGAATCAATTTGCCACTTACTCACGTTAAATGCTACTGGACCACTTTATGAACTTGATAAAAGCATCCGTCTAAAGTAGTTGAAAATATAAAGGTGGTAAATAAGTATTTAGTATCTCGATTTTTCACGAACATCAGGTAAAGCTTTTGGTCCAAGGTCAGATTAATGAGGACAGCCATCAGGAAAGGAAGTCAAACAATCAAAAGCTTTTCAATAAACCGAACTGTAATTGGGGCTTTTCAATCTCTTACCAGCCAAACGAAAAAGTTAGGAGCTCCTATTCATTCAAATCCAGCTCTAAAATTGTTTGAAGCAAACAGCAGCTTATTTATGCAGCGGACACGAGAAGCGCTTGCGAACATGAAAGCCCAGCTTTCAAGGGCTTTTTGTTCGCCGCACTCCGGGGCGTGGAGCAGCCACTCCAGGGCTGTCGAGACCTGCAGAACCCACTGGCGGCAGCCGCGGCTCCCCGTGGCTGCGCCGTGCCCCGCGTACCCACCGGGGCACGGGGGCGGCTCGGAGCGGCAGAGCCGGAGCCACCGCGGGGAGGAAGGGGCCCGGCGGAGCCCTCCCCCGCCCCCGCGCTGCCCCGCAGCCTGCG